>OZ026630.1:27116136-27246136 GCA_964020975.1 Hermodice carunculata
TGTTGATGCATACCACATACATGTATTTACAGGTAATTTGGATGTAATACAAAATTCCTTTTGAAAAGAATTGATAAAAATAGGTACAAAATTTCGGACATGACCTAAGTTGAACATTGACAGTATTTTTCAGAACACATGTAATGCTTTTGATTCCTACTGTATGAAATGGGCAAAGAAAGAAAAAGTAGAATTTCAAAGATTTGAAGGATGGTAATCAAACTTGAAAAGAGTCTTTAGAAATATAATTTATCGTTACAAACCCCATATTAAGAATTTCAGTATGGTAAATTGAAAGCAACGTAAGGTTTCAGAAGCAACCCAAGAATTACAAGAAAGATTTGTAAATACTAAAAATGATTAGGTAGGTAACAATTTGGGGATCATCTGCAAAAATAGTATCTGGATGTTTTGCATAATGAAATTGGCATAATCAATATTTCAAGCTTAAGAGGAAATGGCGTATATAAACTACACAAACAATCATTGCTAATTTGATAGGTACACATAAGGATGAGATGAAAAGAAATTTTAATATAAAATTTATGAAGAGGACTCCTCTATTCCACTTTTGTTCTTGATCCCACATTACATAAAACCCCTTTTAAATCAAGATTCAAAGCAGGTGCTTCAAAATGTACAACTAAGCAACTATCAAAGGAATTAACACTGTATTTGAAACATTTCCGTAAATACCGTTATGCATTTTATAGAAACTGAAATAAATTGTTTTTGTAGTATCAACAATTCTTCCAAGTTCGTATCTAAAATCAAGGATTTAAAAACAAAAAGTATCAACAGTTTTGAATTTTCTACACTGTACACAAATCTACCCACAGATGCAATTAAAACATCTCTTGCAGAATTAATCAGCAAAATGTTTAAACATAATGGTGAACCATACATAAATATTATATCACATGCAAAGAAAGCACATTGGTCACACAATTAATATTCCAAAAGTAACATTAAATCTCACACTGTTGAAACGTTGATAGATGCTATACAATTTCATTTTGACTAATACTTTTGCTCAATTTTAACCATTGGTTTTTCAACAAATAACAGGCATTCCAATGGGCAGCAACTGCTCCACGTTACTCGCTGATTTTGATATTGCTTGTGTAGATGTGCAAAATTTTAATGAAATATTGATAATATTGATTGTGTAGATGTGCAAAATTTTAATGAAATTGCCACAGAAAAGATGTCCCTATGGAAGGTAACAATTCAGATGAATTCAGAGATGTCTTCTTGGATTTGGATACTCAAGTCTCAAGTGACAGGTTTGGCATTAAAGTCTACCAAAAATTGATGAGTTTAACTTTGAAGTAGTCAATTATCCTTTCCCTGACAGTACTATTTTCAGAAACTATTGGATGTAATATATTTTTGTCATAAATTTTGAGGTTTGGCCTTCTTTGTTCTAAATTTCAGGACTTTTCATCCAGAGCCAAATTTATTCACAACAAACCGGAGTCAAGAGGATTCAAGCATGTACTTTTGATCAAACACTTCTACACATTTGGCTTTAAATATCCAGGATTGTTAGAAAATTTTGTTTTAATTATTTTAAAGATTTCAGACTTGCCTGTTTTGCCACTTAATTTTACCTTTGTCATCATTATGTAAATATTCACCTTTCTGACATTTTAGGCTAACATGTAAGTATACATTTACTCAATGTTAACAATTACTCAGTTTGGCTATCCTACACCAGGGCCGGGATTCAGCCATAGGCTGTCCTGAGTACTTGGTCAGAAATTGGCAGTATTTAGTCAATTGTCACAAATTGGAGTCATTCTTTTAATACACAAACTAAGGGTTTACAACTAAATTGAAGTGGGTTTCTTGAGGACTTTCATAGTAAGGAAAAGGTGTCATCATGGTTTACATTTCTGGTACAGGATGTCCATTGCTACAAGTACTTGTTAGGAATTCCCCAGATTAATACAGGTGTCTGGCTGTAACTGTTTATTTTGTAATCACTTGGATTGAATATCTAACCCGAGTTTGTTTCTACCTCAGTTATACACTACCAAGTGGTTGGACTGATGTGTCCTATCCAGCTAGAAAGGGTATCCTAGTTCAGGGGTAAGTCACTTTATTCTTATCTGAACTTGTATATACTATTTGGTAATTATGTTTGGTTTTTATAGATATTCTACATCCATATTGAAGCTCTGCATTATAAGCAAAACGTCATTAATTTAGCAAATTCATCATTTGCCAAGTTTATATGTATTCATTATTATGTGGGTTGTCTTTGCTGAATATTTAGTTCACACAAGGAGCCGCTACTCAGATAGACATACACAGGCGCCGAAACATGAACATGTTCTGAGTGGTTATGTCTGTGTGCCAACACAGACATATTGTTTTTCTAGGAATTCTTTCTTTCTTTTTTCACAGGCAAATTTGTCCGATATTTCATTTGAAAAATATTATATGTAGTAACTTCAAACTTGGTACAATTATACTTCAATAGATGAAGCTTTGCCTTTTTTGAATCAGAGGTCAAGCCTTTTTTAAAATTATGCAAATGATAGCTAATTAAAGTTTTGAATCTTCAATATCTTATATACTATAGTAGATGTGGTTTGGAGTGTATAGAAGTTCGATCATAGCTAGAGAAAAAGTCATCTGAAATGTCAAGGCCATGTCAAGGTCAAAGGTCAAAAATAAGTCAAAATATCATTTTAAAAGTCAAGGTTCACTTCAGGTAGAGGAATTCTCAGGGTCAAAGGCCACTTTCGATGGTAGCTTTCTTCTAGCCATAGTTTGGTCAGTTTTATCCAATTTTGTTCATGTTAAGCTCAAAGTGTAGGTTTTGTAACATTGCACATTATTGAAACTTACATGTGACCTCTGAAGGTCAAAGAGCAACATTATTTGGACCTTTGAAAGTTTTATCCAGCCATACCTCGGCCAATATCCATCCAATATTCTACTCATGTTGGTCTCAAATTGTAGGTATTGCAACACTGCGCATTTTAGTTAGAACATGTAACCTCTTAAGGGCAAAGGTCAAGGTCATTTGGATCTTTGAAAATTTCATCTTGCCATCACTTGGTCAATTTTCATCTGATTTGATTCATGTTAGACCTCAATTGTGGGCATTTTAACACTGTATATTTTTGCAATTTACGTGTGGCCTGTAAACGTCTAAGGTTAAGGTCACTTAGACTTTGAAATATTCATCCAGCCATAAGCATAATGGAATATGAAGTACCAAAGGACAAAAGTTGTAGCAATTAATATTTACAACTATTGAAGGCAAACAGAGATTTGCTTTGAAGCAAATCTTCTTCTCTAGTTTCTTTCTTTCATTCTTTCTTTAGGCCTACAGGCAAATTTGTGCTACATTTCACTTGTAAAGTATCATACGTAGAAGCTCCAAACTTGGCACAATTATACCTCTATAGATGAAGTCTCGCCTTTTTATAATGACAGGTCATGCTTTTCAAAATTATGCAAATGAGGGCTAATTAGAGTTTAAATCTTTAAAATCTTATATACTATAGTAGATGTGGTTCCAAGTGTATAGGAGTTTGATCATAGCAGGGCAAAGGTCATCTCAAATGTCAAGGTCACATCAAGGTCAAAGGCTAATTTTAGGTCAAAATGTCATTTTTAAAGTCAAGGTGCACTTTAGGTAGAGGTCATCTCAAGGTCAAAGGTTATTTCAAGGGCAAAGGCCACTTTCGATGGTAGCTTTCTCCTAGCCATAATTTGGGTAATTTGTATCTAATTTTGATCTTGTTTGGCTCAAATTGTAACTATTGTAACAATGCACATTTTAAACCTTGAATTGGACCTCTAAATGTCCAAAAATCAATCATTTGGACTTTGGAAAGTTTCACCCAGCCTTACCTCGGCCAATTTCCATCCAATTTTAATTATGTTAGACTTAAATTGTTGGTATCGTAACATTCTACATTTTTTAAATTTACATGTGACCTGTAAAGGTCAAAGGTCAAGGTCATTTGGACTTTGAAATTTTCATTTAGCCATCAGCTTAATGGAATGTGAAGTACCAAAAGACAAAATTTGTACCATTTAATATTTAAAACTTTTGAAGGCACACAGACAGATTTGCTCTGAAGCAAAACTTCCTTTCTAGTTACCCTCTGATGACCCTTTAATCCATTTGGGCTAAAACAAGCCTATGTCAAAATTCTGCAGAGGAACGTGTGCAATATGGATAATTGTACTTCCACATGTATATAGGCTAGACAGTGACAGATTTGCTTATGCAGAGTAAAAATGTTCGGACTGCGGAATAAGGTTATGACTATAGTAGCAAGTGGTTCTGGACAAAAAGACACAGATATAATCATATATTCGACCAACTTTATAAATTACATACCAAAGGTACAAAGAAAAAGGGAGACTTCTTTGTTGCAGATAATGAATGCTGCGCGTCGTGGAGGACGGCGCTACTCGAAGATTTTGGTAACACGGAACTCAGCCAAGCAAGGTAGCCAGCTGTCTATTTGTTTTAGCATAAGTATAGACGATATGCATTTCAGTAACTTGGTTAATTACGTAGTCTGCACAGCTTTTTAAATTCCCCATAAAGATAAAAAAAGATATACTTTGTTTCTTGAGGATCGGCAAACGAAGAAGTAGCAGTTCTAACTCTTTATACCGTTATGAAGCAATTGAGGTACAGTGTCCAATCATTTACACATGAAGTGTCCAACCTGCATGCATACCGCGACTGTGTAAATTTTGTAATTGATTTGCCCACTTTTGTCGTTAAGCATGGGTAGTATACATGCTGGTCTGTTGGGCTGTTTGGTCCGCTAGAAACTCTTCTGCACTGGCAACGATATTTGAGATGTAGATTAGGTCTACTAGACTGACTGATAATATCGTAGTTTACAGCTGATGAGGTTTTTAGTGAGAAAGAACCTTACATTATATGCACAATTGAAATGACCAGATTGCTTGTGGAAAGATTTTGTTCAATGCAAAGAAGCAGCCCTTGACCTACCGAAGTATTGATTATCATGCAGAATAACAAGACAAGTCCAAATGCTCCACGCAAGTACGCAGTTTCCTTATGCTTAATATAACCACGTTCGGACCTCCCCCAGGCCAAGAGAAAGTGGTATTTGTTCAATGTATGACTACAAGTTCTTTATAAATATACTACTGGGAAAAAAGGTGCCACCCTTATCCGTACAACATGGCCCGCTCTAAATATGCCTTTTTGAAAAAAAATGGGTGTCGCATGGAATATTATGTAACATCAAAAGGATAGCTTGCGGTATGCCTGAGTAGTCACACAGTCATATACAAAAATGTCCTGAAAACAAGACACCAGCCAGAGAGGTGCAAAACGTGTGTCTGGTATTGGGGTGCCTATGGGCTTTATAAGGGGGCCCTGGCACTACTGAGATCAATATGAATACACAATGCCATGGCATACGGGTCACTCACAAATGTCTGAATCTAACAGGGGCAAAATCATTGGGATGTTGGAGGCTGGCCTTTCCCATCAGGGGATTGCCAGGATAATGGGGTGCTCCAGGCAATCGGTAAAAAGGTGATGAGACCGTTTCCAGAAAACTAGAGGATGCTAGACGAAGGCTGGATCTGGGCGACCAAGACTGTCAGATAGGACAGATGACTGTTACTTGATCCAGTGTGTGAAGAGGCAAAGCTAGGTTTAATTCTTTCCACCGAACGGTATCATCAGCACTGGCGACAGGCCTGCAAAATCTGAGCATCACAGTCTACCATTAACAAGAGACTAGGATCGACCAGACTTAGAGCATAGCCCACTGCGCTGCCATCCCTCTCAGTCCTGCAAACAAGACACGACGGGTACAGTGGTATAAAGAACATGCAGCCTGGACCACAAATCAATGGAACAGATCGAGTGATATGGTCTGAAGAATCTCAATTCTGCTTGGATTATCATTATAGAAGAATAAGGGTTAGACTAATGCCTTCCGAGAGGTTCATAGAAGGAGGTATAGTTGAACATGACTGCTACAGAGTGTCATGATGTACAGGGGGGGGGGGGATTACAGCAACAGGGAAAACAGCTCTCATCAGGGTGAACGGGACACTAACAGGTCAGCTATGTAGATGAGATCCTGCCCACAGTTGACAAATGGCTCCAACAAAACCCAGGGTTACTGTTTCAATAGGATAACGCACGACCACACTATTCCCGAGTCAGGCGCAGTATCTACAGCAAATCAATATCCTAGCTCTGGATTTCCCCATATGTATTTATAATTTTCAGCTGAACCAAAACATGATGCAGAAGTGCATGCCGGGGCAGGGCAACCCAGTCCGCTTCCAAACCCAGTGGCAGCGGACCGGGCTGTGGACTCCATGGCCACACTGCCGTTCTCACCTAATTTCAACAGACCCAACTCAACCAAACACTCCTTGGTCAAATTAGTTACTAGATATTAATGACAGTTTTTGTTATAGCTACGTATCATTTTTGACAATCTAGTCCAATTGGCACTCGCAATGATTTCTCGTAATTATAAGTGATATGTGTCTGGTGGTTATATTTGTACTGCACACGCATAAATGTATCTGCTTTTATTTTTCCCCTCCTCTACTTGAGTGCAATAAAATATTATCCCATTGTTGCCATGGCCAGCCGGTTCTTCTGACCTGTCCCCGTCGAGCTTTTGTGGGATGTGCTTGGAATCAGGGATGAGTTTGAAGAATCCACAGCCACCCTGAACCAACTGGCACAGGGTGTCACATACCAGTGGAATCACAAACCCCAGGTTGACAGCACCAAGCTGACAAGCAGCACGCCAATTAAGCCGGATCCGAGCTTGCTTACAGAAGTATGGTGGTGACACCCGTTATTGATTCATGAAGCCTCCCAACAACAACAATAACCAAAAAGGGCCTTTTAAGGACCACAATCCCCCCCCCCCCCCGAAAAAGAGATATGAGAAGCAATGGTGTAATAAAGTAAACAAACTCCCCACACACATCCTCATAATACGTGCATAATGTTGAACTGGGGTGCGGGGGAGGGGGCATCTTTTTCCCCAGCAGTATATTGGAACACATCACATTACCGTTCTATTGGAGCGTTTACATGATGCATGTAATACGAACAAACCAGCTTTACATATTTTATTTCCTTTGAATCTTTATTAAATGTGGATGTATGTTTAGAGTCTTTAATTAAAAAGATCTTTGTAAAAGACTCTCATAATATACTATCAAAGTAAACAGGTAGATTCATCGTTTGCGTATGTATGTATGTATGTACGTATGTATGTATGTATGTGTATATTCACACATCTCTTTGTGTGATTAGAAGTATTGAGTTTGTGCCGTCTGCAACGTCTCAATCGCAAACACACATATGAATGCAAGATCTAAAATGATGCATGCGCTCCATTACATGTGGCCCCAGCTAATGCTACATACCAGCATTTCATAAGGGATCACCCCTTAAACGCTCCATATAATTGTAATGCGAGATATCCTTTAAGTTATATAGCCATTTTGTTGTATTCTTTGACTCGTGGCCGACGCCACAAGGGCTGCTCGGCAAAATAGTCTCTTTGATGTGAAAGGTTTAATTGTTTCGGGCAACAAGTTAAACACGCAATAAACCTTCTAATAGTAGCACTTAATCGTCAACTCTTTGCTCTTATTTTTCAGGGCAGCACGTTAAATGCTTAATAAACTATGTTGTGGCAAAACGTAATCTTGGACTCTTTTCTAAATTCATGTAATCAATTTGATAAGACAAGGAGTTTGTCTAGAATATATATATGTATATATATATATATATATAAATTCACATTCCCTTTAACATCTATTTGGAGCAGCAGAATGCAACGTGAACCACGGTTCTGCAACAAACACACAGAAAACTGTTAACTATGACATCACCTAGCATTTCTAGATACCTGTAATACTTTTATCATTATCAATCAAGGGGGAAAATCTACAATGTATGTGAAACGTGAGCGGCATTCCTTTGAGTGTGGAAAAAAATTTGATCGCGAAATGAGCCAAATCGCTATCTCGGCACATTTGGTCATTGTCAAATTGAAGCCAGGGTTCATTCAAAACAGAATTTGATCTACTGATATAACTTATTAGGCTACCCTGGTAAGCAGAATATTTTCCAATTTTCAACTGCACCAGCAGTAACCTGAGAACTCATAAAGGGCAAACCTCACAGAGCATGCCCAGCTGAAAGGATGATTTTTTTCAGAGTGCTATGTTTGTATCTTCTACGCGATAGAAAATCAGTATTGCTTCACTTAGAGGTACCTTTGGCACCTCATGTAAACAGTAACGACAAAAAGATAACGATGTATTTATTACTTGTGTCCTTGGTTAAATTGCAACTTAGATCAAATAGGTCAAAGATCAGAAAATCGCCGGCTGTTCTGTTGGTATTCTTAAAGCCCATGTACGACATAAAAACGCCCAATTAGGTTATCCCTGATAAATCCTGAAAATTTGGTTTCAAGGAGATCCCGATTGCCTTTGTCATTGAATTTTGCTTGGACATCGCCTTAAAAATTATAGGTTGTTGCAATTCAGATGCTGTGCAATTGTATCTGAAACTGTTCCCCTTTACATATCGCCAGGGTTGACCCTTGAAACTTTTTACGGGTGGCCTGTTCTGCGTTTTGATTTACTTTATTCCTCTTAATCGCCTTTTTGTAACTGACTTATTTTATGCGGTTAGTTAGAGATATGGGATGAGATAGCTTTCCAGCGTCCCCATAATTATGTCTGTGTGCCAACACAGACAAATTGTTTTTCTAGGAATTCTTTCTTTCATTCTTTATAGACAAATTTGTCCGAAATTCCATTTGAAAATTATTATACTTAGAAACTCAAAACTTGTCATGATTATACTTCCATAAGTGAAGCCTTAAAGTAAACGTATTTTGGACTTTGAAATTTTCATACAGCCATAAGCTCAATGGAATGTGAAGTATCAAAGGACAAAAACTGTAGCAATATTCATAACTTTTGAATGCACACAGACAGACGTGCTTTGAAGCAAACCTTCTTTTCTAGTTTGTCCAATGTACTTTGCCGGACCTAGTAAGACTGGTACACCAAAATATCAAACTTGCAAACAATACATTTTTGTACGTTCTTGCAGGCTTTAAATACTGTATTATGTTTTGTTGTTGAACCCAATTCAAAACTACAATACTCTTAACTGATTATGAACGTTAGCTACGTTTTGATACAGCTGCACACGTGTTGCTCGACCTTGTTACCAGAACATTATTTTTGCACAAATTCTAAAATATCATTTTGACGCCTGACGTGTTTTTAAAAATATTTTGAAGTTACATGCATGACTGTCAAGCACTCTCTGCACTAAAGCTGCCATTCACTCTTTTATGGCCCACAAGTTTGTTGTGGCAAGGACAGCATGCACCGAGCAGTTTGGGGATATGGATCAGTAACATCGAGTAACTAGTATCGCCCAGTAACTAGTGGTACCTGAACATCTGTAGTACAAATATACAGCAACAAATTAATGCAAACAACTTAAATAATAACACCAGAATAAACTTTTGATTATACATGCACGATATACTAGCCGCACACCCCCAAAATATTTCATAGCTTATTTTAAAGCATGACATGGTTATGGACTCTTTAATGAGTAGCAATTTCAGAGTGGACTGAGTGCCGTCTAATCTATCAGTTTTGTTTTGGTTTGGGGGGGGGGGTTGGGGGGGGTTTGGGGGGGGTGTTTTTTTTTTTTTTTTTGTTTTTTTTTTTTTTGTTTTTTTTTTTTTTGTTTTTGTTTTGTTTTTGTTTTTTTTAATTTTTTTTTTGTTGTTTTTGGGGGGGTTGTTTGTTGTTTTTTTTTTTTTTTTTTTGTTTGTTTATTTTTGTTTTTTTTTTGTTTTTTTTGTTTTTTTTTGTTTTTAATCTGAAAAATACCTCTGACATCATTAGGTAAAGTTCCCTGTGTCTTGAAATTTGAGAAAACAAAACATTCAGAATTGAGATGTGTTTTGCATACCTTAAAACAATAGCATGAATGTATGACTCAAATGTCATGATGTATGGAGTGACTCTGATGTTGGTATGGATGTGTGACTGTGTATGTCTTTTACAGGCGTGTTTTACATGGAAATGAAACTCTTGGCGCGTGCCGATGAAATTTGGCAATCAATAACAGTTATTCCTATTCAGTCTCATCGGCTTTTTTTTTCAATCTTTTTACCAAGATGAACGCATTTTGAGGTAAATGCAAATCTAAGATCGAGCTTAACAACATTTGAAATTACTCGTCAATATAGAAAGAGTATTTTAACGAGAAAATAGCCAAATTACTTCCAGTGAGTATTTCGGTGATATGTGATATGACGGATGCTTTTGTTTAAGCGAAACCGGATGATAGGAGCGACGCCTACCAGCTCACGTGCTCCTGGCACCGAAACAGGGTATTTCTGCACAGTCATAATACGCTTTACCTGCAACGTGTATAAACGTTCCAGATGTGTAGCTGTTCTTGTCTCCGAGAGGGACACTGAACAAAATGTTTTAAACGGACTCGTTAGTAAGAAAAAAGAGCAAAATTAAAAATCAAGAAACTTACCAAAACGAGGCTTATTGAAGCTAAGGGCATACTTTGGTAACAGGGCGACACGGTCAGATGTCTTGATTCATGGTTATAATATATAACGAAAATTTTTAAAAATGGCAAATCTATTACCTCAGAGATAAGAAGGTTTCCTGATAGCAAATAATATTCCAATATATAGCTTGATTATTTTATAATATCTATAAGTAAGGTTTTGATATATTTCTACCATCTCTCCATAATGAGGCCATGTCATTTCATTTGCGTTCCAGTTCATGACATAGAGGACTTATTCTTATGGGAAGTCATAGTTTGTAAGAAATTTAATTTGTTTAAAAAATGCCTGCGGCTGTGCCCAGGTAACAAATTAAGCTGACGTCAAAGGAGGTAATGTGTAAAAGGGGACAGAACATCCATTTTAAAACATGTTTCAACAAATGTCAAAGTTACCTAAGGCCTAACAAAAACATAAGTGTGGTTCCGGTAACCCGACCGACCGCACTGAAAAGGCCCCAGTCCAGACCCTAAATAAATTTTATGAAACATAAAAAATAGTTTCAAGTCGCGCTTCCCTATTATAATTGATCGACCTTGGCTGAAACTTGCATCGAGAAAGTGCTGTCGAGTGCCGTTATTGTGCAGTAAAGTGAACTCAAACACAGCAAGATATTTCAACTTGTCTGGAGTGGAGGGCTAACTTGGGCCGTGGAAACAGCCTAGCTGCATAGCCACAGTTCTTCGGTGAAACAGATCAATGGCCCAGTTGTTCAGTGATCGTTATCGTAATATTTCGCTAGGTTTAAGGTGTTTATCTTTCTCCGAATGACTCAGGGCAAACAGCCGTTAAAGAACTTTACAACTATTTTACTTTATTCCGCCCGCTTGGTTGTGTTTGAAGCAGTTACCACCATCACTTACAAATCCAGATGTGACAGGATACCTCGAGGCGGCAAATCATGCACCATTTTGAACATGGTGCAATGCATTGGGGGGCAGTCGCACAAATATACATTTGATTTGGATATCAAAGTGAATCGCGGCCACAGTATATATCATATCATTATTGATGTTCTGAACAATTTGCAAAATATATACTTTTGGTTTCATATATCATAAGCCCCCCCCCCCCAAAAAAAATAATCTTCCGAATACTATCCTTATTTACAAACTATTGGGTGCGAAATCCACAATTTTCACAATGGCAGCCAAGTCCTTGGGTTAGTCCCGTTGTGTATTTTGAAGAGGTAGTATCCAAAATATATGTGTGATTAGTGTTAACGGAAGGTTAAATGGTCGAATGAATGTTCTGTAAAATATATAATGGGACTTACTCAGTGTGCGCATTACCTAAAAATGTGAATATAACGCCTTGAAATTACCAGTAGTTGCCCCAGAATAGGAATATTGTATCAGACACTGAAGCCGCCCCCAGGCCATGAATTAACTGGCACCACCAGGCACAGGAGCCAAGAACCCCCAATGAGTCACAGTCGGAGCTTAGTGGAGAAGGTTACCCCGATAGTGGATACAGGTCCAAAAGTACCGGCAAGTTTTTATTTTATTTTTAAAAAGAGGCACGGTACCCATTTTTTCATGTATATATCATCATTTGATGCTCATGTGTGATGCAACATGCAAAACAAGTTTATAAAAATTACCTTGGCCATTAATCTTTAAACGGTATCTACAATGAGAGGGAAGTCATGTGTTGCCTATCGACAGCGTTAGAGATTTTGGTGGTAAGTTAATATGCATGTCCCGTATTGTGCACATTATCGGAAAATATCAAAAGATCGTATAACACGGCTGAATTACTTGGATTCGATAATAGGGGTTGTAAGCTTGAGACCAATTTGGCATACCAATGTACCTACAATAACAAAGTAAAATGCTCCTGGATCGACTAACAGTAAAAGCTTTGAATTGTTTGAAAGTTGACTGCAGGAGTAATCTCTGCATTACATCCTTAGTGTTCCACGTAGTTCTTATGTTCAATTATTCATTTTAAGGTGACAGTTTGTTTCACCGTGGCAGTAACAGGGACGAATTCGGTCTGGGATGATAGTCTAATTCTAATTGTGCAGGCTACCACAGATATACGCAAGATATAATTAACAGAACGTACCTGCCTTAAAAAGTATCTGAAAGAAAGAGTCAGGGTAATAAATGTACACACGAATTATCATTATTGTACCATTGCTTCTAGCCGGCAAGGTGCACCTTAAGTGCGCTCTGTGCACAAATGTCAGTGATGATTAATACAGTACGTTTGGAATTCCTCAAGTTAAAAACGTGTGTAGAGAAATGAACACATTTGTTGTGAAAAATGTGCTTAAATTATGTCTTAATGCAATATTTTCAGGCCTTGTAAATATGTTTTTATTAGTTTGTATAGACCATCTATCTATCCATCCATTTATTATTATTATTATTATTATTATTATTATTATTATTATTATTATTATTATTATTATTATTATTATTATTATTATTGTTGTTGTTGTTGTTGTTGTTGTTGTTGTTGTTAACACACACACATATATATATGTATATGTGTGTGTGTATGTGTGTGTGTTAATTTGGCAAATTATGGACATTTCTGAGAGCAACAAATAACTTCAGTGAGCCCGTTAAATTGCTGAATAACGTGAATATACTGGTTATATGAACATATAGACATATTTTGACTCATTGCGGTTCGGTGAACCGCACTGTATTTCTTAAGCATTACTCAAAGATTCGGGTAATCGGAGATCATTCCTATCAACAGGTCCCAAAACTTGTCAATGTACAAAATCATAGATGTACTACGCTTTACTTTTCAATACATATTGAATACAAAGCAATAGTAAAACTGTTCCACTATAAAATTTAAAAAATAACCTGCACTGATCAGACCTTGTACAAAGTACACAATATCATTAGGATAAACGGCATTTAGAACGGAACTGGCCAGACGAAGTAAAGCGTTTCAAGCTTGAATAGGCTACCCAAGCGACTTTTTGCTCCATAAAATCCCAATCATGTACGTGGTCAACAAATATTTTTGCAAAATAATTGAACTGGAATGGTCAATAAATCAGCTTAAAAGGAACCATCTATTTTTTCTTGTCCCTTAAAGCAACTAGAACGACCCGTGGAGGGCATATGACGAAGCGACAATGCGTAAGCCCGAGGTAAAGGTCAAGTTTTATTTCCCACATGCTCACATCCTTAAATTATCAGCCACACGCACGAGTAATCCTTTCTGATCCTATGTTTATGAAATAAATCTATGGCAATAACTTTGGACAGTTAGAAAGATGAAGTATCGAAAGAAACAATGGTACAGCAGGGTGACGTCACATATTGAGCGGTTTATTAACCTGTGACGATATATTGCAACGCATTATTACATAAATCACAAACTGTAGAGTACTGACTTCATGAAAAACGTCGTTCCAAGAACGACTGGCATCCGCAAGAAGGCGATTTCTTTAGACACCATTTTGTCAAACGTCCCCAAGTGGTTTCTCTCATTATCACTTCGTGGGCTATTATCTCAGCGATTCATCAGTGAAGTATGTTTTTGTTGTCTTCAATGTGGTTTTGGTGACTACAATAAGCATTCACGTCCCATCTATGTGTCCTCTGAGACACTGCAAGAGTTCCTCGGGGTGAATGGCGGAAAACGCGGTTGAAACCGTAGCTGAGTCGGGTGTATGTGCGTGGTGTTGACTCAGGAATTCACACAAAGTGTGTCAGTGTCCATACAGCTCAATGCCGTACAGTGTCCCTTTCCTTCATATCCCGCGACAAGTTTGTCAAAAACAGTGTTGAAGCACCAGATTCTGTCTGGATATTTTTTAAAAGGCCAAAAGTGATAAAGTGGCTGTTTTGTTTTTGTTTTTTGTTTTCAAATATTGGAAAGCTCTGGTATATTGCATTTGTCACCATGCAGATAACGCGAGTTTGTCACGGCCATTGAGGCTCAGTTAATTATGGGTGCTCACAATTTGTCGCCATTTTTCTGATATTGCCAGTCATAAATTGTGACACACCAACGGGGTGGGGAGGGGGGTCCAAAGGGTTCGGGCGAACCCCCCATTTTCAGCAAAAGGTCCAACTTGGACCAATAAAGGAAATGTGAGAAAAAAACAGGAGAAAGAAACAACGAAAGAAAGAAGGAAAGAAAGAACGAAAAAAGAAAGAAAGAACATGAATCAACACACAGCTTTACTTGCTAGCATGACAAGATACTTCTTCGTTATTACCGTGATTGGTGTGGTTTAGCCGGACATACCAAAAGATCTTTTTATGTTACCATTATAATATGGACCAAAATTCTCTTGGTGGCTAGACCTTATGTTACGGCTTAATAAAATTAGCCTCAGTGCATGAAGTAGACTTCCAGTTATGTTGGACGATAGTTTGTAAGAAGACCATATAAAAAATTAAGTCCCTGGCTTAAAGTTAATGAACTGTCACTTAATGTTAGCAAATCAAACTTTATGGCTTTCCTTCATAAAGAGAAGAAACTTAACTTGCCAAATATCAAAATTAATTAAGTTAATGTCAAACATGTAGAGAATTTTAATTTTCTTGGCATAATCATTGATGAGGACATGACTTGGAATGGTTTTCCATCACATACAGAAGATAATTAACTTGCCAAATATCAAAATGAATGAAGTTAATGTCATACACGCGGGGAATTTTAATTTTCTTGGCATAATCATAGATGAGCACATAACTTGGAATAATCATTTAAAGAAAGTGTCACTTAAAATATCACGCACTATGGGGATTTTAAATAAAATTAAACACCCCCTCCCTCTGCATACCAAAATTACCATGTATAACTCGGGCACATTGCCTCAATTCTTGCATCGGGCTTCAAATGTGAAAATAAAAAAAATAAAAAATACAGAAGAATGTCATCCGCTGTATAACTTGCAGCAATACAATGCTCATAAAGAGCCACTATTCTAAAAGTTAAAGCTGCTCAAGGTTAGTGAGATTCTCAAGCTAACAAAACTAAATTTTGCTCATACATTCATTAATAAAAAAAACGGTTGCACTTATGAGACTCCCTTATCTGCAGAAAAAAACAACAGAAACTCGGCACAACGGGTTGTGAAAAGTTCTTCATTAACACACTGAACACTATTTTGCCTCAAGGGACCTTGAAATTTGATATCCGAAAATTACTAAACAATATACCGACATTTATATTACATAAACTTGATACTCGTAATCTCCAAGGATTTTCAAACTCTGTGCAAAAAAAAAAAAAAAAAAACTACTTAATAAATGGGTATCAAATGAACTGTCGAAGTGTACATCGTTATATGTGCACAAACAATAATCAATTGTAATCAGACCACTCTACTTTGATCGACACCTCCTTCTCTTCCTTCTGAGTAATTTATCGTGAATCTTCATTCTATTTCAATTCCTACCTGTCTTCATGCCATACCTAACAGAATTCTTTAGAACCAACTCTGAACTGTGTACCTGTCTTAAGTTTTAAACATATTTTTCTTGGGGTGGCTTATATGCTAGCGGCATAATTGGGCCATAATGTTAGTCTCGCGGCCAAGTTTAGTTTTTTATCAAACATTGTATTACATGGACCACAATTGTACGATTTATGGTCGAATGTATGAATTCTGTATCTCTGTCTGTTGATCAGCAAAATGTTGTAATAGAATATCAGCCTTCTTAGGCTACTTCAAATATTAGGCGATGTGTCTGTAACTTCATAAAAGTTCAGTACATGTGTATACAGTTAAGAAAGTCCAGCTTTGGAAATTGTTTTATATTGCCATTCACCACAGGAGTGTCCAAGTTCAGTGTGAGAATAAGTTCTCTTCGCCCTCAAGTTTTCACTCACAGAATGAATTTGCTACTTGTACAGTTCACAACATGACTGAGCGATATACAAATACATATTTATTTTAAGGGCTCCACAATTTACAATTTGATAACTGGAGGAAATAAATATAAACCGTTTCGTGTTTTTAACAATTCAAAGACTGCAAGTAAAAATCTTAATCATTATAGACCTGTATCTGTCATTCAACTCTGGGAAAGTTAAGGACTCGACTTGAGAAAATATCAATTTTTAAAAAAGGGGAAAACAATATATGGATGAAAGGTTTACCTTTATTATGTACATCAAAAGGCCTAGTAACATGCTATCCTGATGACTGACCCTACATCTTTAATTAAAAGACAAAGCTGAGATTAGACATTTTTAAATATCCATAATTTGTAACAATAGAAATATCATTTCTTCTAAATATTGTATTCAACAGCTTTGAAGAACATGGCACTTAGTGTACACCTTGACGTTTGCCTTTTATATATTGCAGTGATATTTCACATGAGGAGGAGGAGGAGGTGATCATGCAGTCAGGTAACCATTGTTATCATCATCCAATTTTTCAGTACAGTTTCATGAGTGCAACACAAAAGTGACTTGTACGATGCCAATTGACATAATGTCATGGTGTTGTCATTTTCAAAATGAAATTTTAAAAAATCGTTTTTTGATTGGTTGTTCAGTGACTTCAATGCCACAGAAAAAAAAAACAATACAACTTTAAATCAAATTACAGTGTTTAGCACTGCGTATATCTGTATACAATAAATCCCTTTAGAATTGCTAGAAAGGCCATCTGCCGGTTTATCAAATATCTCACGCTGCTTGTCTCTGATATGTATGTATCTCCAAGGATTTACGCTGATAAACTCTTGGCCCGATGTACATGTACATATTACATAAAAGTACAACTGCTCTATGTGGAGATTATCATATTTTTCTGGGTCAAAATTGTAAATCATCTCATATTTGATAACCTTTTCTATAAATATATCGTGAATGTAACAATTATGTTAGCAATATTATCAGCCCTAAAAACTAAAACAAAACGAAAATTATTAAAAAATAGAAACAAGTTGCTGTTCCCTCCTGTTTTCTTTAAAACATGCTGTTTACGAGTGATTCGAGAAATGGCCCTGTACAGACCCCTTAGTCCCACCTGGTGAAGAAGATAAAATCTAGGGTACCCAGGAGTGTTCAGCTATAAGTTAAAATGACAAGTGGTTTAACAAATCTTTTCAAAGTTTCTCAAAAGTAAACAAAAAGTCACCCAAAAATGTGACATAAAAGGAGCATGACTAATTGAATACAACTAGTGGTGACCCGCGTGAGCAACATCGCCAGCTAGTTTGAGGAGAACTTAGTATTCCTAACAATGTTTGGAAAAAGATCCATACCCTTGCAATAACACTTGAATCGCTTTATTGACCATGCTATTGGGTAGTTCTACTTACCATAACTTTACATAGACGATTCACGGCAAATTGCGAAATGATATTTGAGCCACCTGGCGCACACCTTTGTTTGAGACAGAGTCAAGGTACATTGCGCAAAGTTTGAAGAGAATGCAGTTTAAAAGATGTCAAAAATGACGAGACCCGAAAAAGTAAGTTTTAAAAATAGAATGAAAAACATCCAGCGCTACCTGTTGAACAAATTAAGATCTCGGGGCGCTTAGAAATCTCCATGGGCCATTTTGAAGTATTGGCCAAGCGACATCAGAGATCCCATTACCCTTACATATATGATTGATGGTTTCCCTTTGATGACCCGTTTATAAATTCAAAAAGCTGTTCAAGCCTAGTATTTTCAGAATTTTTAATCGAACCTGATAAGGTTTAATTAATTCATAGGCTTGAATATAGACAGTGACTACATTGGCCATGGGGCGTAGAGAGATTCGAACGTGAAATTTCTTGGTTCAGAACAAAACAAAAGATGCGGCACTGTTGCTCCCATTTGTATAAAGATAGACAAATAATAATAAATCCTTGAAAAAGTCAGTAATTCTTGGTCTGACTCTGTAATTGCTCTGTAATTGAAAGCTCCAGCATTTACGAATGAACAAAATGACACTATCTGCCGACCAGAAAAAAGGATGTCAATAGTTTTCTTTGCATTAATATAAGGAGGGACCTAGACCTTAAATTTATAAAACTGACAGAACCTGACATAATTCCCATTTGACTTATTGAAACGTCGTCCTGGTTAAAAAAAAAAAAAAAAGGCATTTCAAAGAAAGTGATGTGTTACGTGGTAATTCATTGGATAACAATTTGTAACGAACAATGTGATTGGCTCTGATTCTGTACGGATGTGTTTGTCCAAAAGACATAATAATCATTTTTACCTTCTTCGTGAATTGTCTATCATATTGTGCCCATATTTAATTTGATTCTGCAGAAAATAAGATTTATTTGAACTATATGTCTAAATCACTCTTTGACACGTTATTCTATCGCCAGTTTATTATCGAAGGTACGTCTCATAACGAACATTGTACTTCTATTATAGTTATCGACAGTTCAGAATAACATCTACACTTGATTTTGGAGTGAGTTTAAAGTGCAAACACAACTGTCGTCTTTGTTTCTCGTATCGGTTGTTGAGTACACATTTTGCATACCACGACCGACAATAAAAAGGGTGTGCGTGCGTATAATATTCGCAAAATTATTCACCATTCTTTCAGTGAATGACGTTTTATGAGAAAGTCCTCGCAGGAACTCTATCAGGATGCAAATGTTGTCAGTCAAAATCTGTAAATGGTTAGTGGAAAAAAACCTTTCAATTGGTAATTTGTTAAAGTACCCTTTCTTAGACGACTTCCAGAGATCTTGAAAATGATCATTGAAACTGTCCAACTGAAATTTTATTAAAATACCCTTTATTCGACCATATACATAGATCTTGATGATCATTTCAGGTTACACAGTATCTGATAATTCAAGGACGCAAAACGAAACTTGTTGCCGCAACACAAAAAGCCCCGTAGGCTTGTGTATAGATACATAGACAGATAGACAGAAAGACAGACATATATGGATGGATGGATAGATGGACAGACAGACAGACAGACAGACAGACAGAGAGATAGATAGATAGATAGATAGATAGATAGATAGATAGATAGATAGATAGATAGATAGATAGATAGATAGATAGATAGATAGATAGATAGATAGATAGATAGATAGATAGATAGTCACACGCGCCATGCAATCAACCAGTCACGTGTGTGACCTGTTGTGAGTGCATTTCTTACAGCGGTCACTACTTGTAATTCAAATCAGGAGACCTGCAGCCCCCGTCATCACCGTTGACATGATCAGGCGGAGGTAACCCAAACATATCCCACAGTTATGTGGTCACTGCAGGTGAAGAGCCAAAGTTATATAGCTTGATTCAATATTTATCAGTAAAGATTGTAAAGTATAACCACATAGAGGACGGCTATCGAAATTAGGCCTCAGTTCGGGGCAGAGAATGACAAAGTGAAATCGGGTCTGCCTCAGGATGGTCTTGTAAGGGTGCTGGTTTTGAAGCAGGAACTCTCTCTCTCTCTCTCTCTCTCTCTCTCTCTCTCTCTCTCTCTCTCTCTCTCTCTCTCTCTCTCTCCATCCACTTGTCTGTACGTCTGTCTGTTTGTATCCATGTGTAAAAACCCTATTTCTGGTCATATGTCCCACTGAGTCTGTGAGCAAAGGGTTACAATGTGTCGTGCAAACAAAGCAAGATTATTGATGTGATGAGTGAAAAGGATGTTGACGAAGGACCAAGACCTCATATTCTTTAATTCGTTTCATTAACGCACAAACGCCTAGCCTGTTTCCTTGTAAATTCATGACGCCCCCCGTTTCATCAAGATCACATGTTGCGCTTCCTACACGTGGAGGGATTGACAAAAAGTCGAACTAATGAGTTATTCTTGGCAAATGAGAGTTCTTGGAAGCAAGGAGCATTTTTTATTGATTTATATTTTATTATAATAAACAAAAATTGCATCTGCGATGAATTAGCGGAAACTTTCAGGACCAACTAATAAAGTTCATTGGCCCAAAATGTTGAAAACAGCAGCAATTTCTAATGTCTGGCCTATCTGTTTTCTGGTCTTGTTTGAGACAAGAAAGATGGAGTTATTCATCTGTTGCAGAGATTACACACAGCACTGAATATATTGGTGACATAAGATTTTTCTTTGACAATTTTATGTATATATCTTGGTTGTATACGATCAAACAGAATTGATTTACAGTGGGAGAAACCAGGTTGTCATCTTTTTTTGCGATGTGATAGACATAAACTTCTACATGAATCAACATATTTTTTTCAGATTTCTTAATGGTAACGGATATCAAAATGTTTTTGCTAACATACTGTTGCACGGTATACCTGGATTTGAGAATTATGAGAGTAAAGCAGTTTCTGTTTAGGAACAGAAAATGGGAAACATAAATTTTGATCAATCATATCCAAATGTTGGGCCATACATGATGCCGTTCAACCAAAACATTGAGTTGAGTTATCAAATGCATTTACACGAAGCATTTCCCTTGTTTCGTAAGGCCAATCGTCTGAGTTTCGCGCACAAAGTGAAAAAAACTGTTACTCTGAAAAAATGCGAAAAAAGGAAAAAAATACTCTAAATTTGAAACTTTACATAATGCAGATATAGCTGAGATTGTAAAATGCCAATGCGACTTGAATTTATCGATATGAATTATTTGAGCAGTGCTGTTCATACACACTGAAACAAACTGACAAAAATGTCAAACTGTCTGATAGTCGGACATACAATATGTATCCCATAGGCGTTACTTTACTTGGTATCTGACTGGTTTATCTCGACCGTTTACGCATTGTATGGCGCAATTCAATATGATACGAGATATTTACAGTAGCTCAGATGCTGCTTTGGCCTGTGTCATTGAACAAGGTTGTGCTAGTATGTACGGTCAGAGCCCTGTATCAAATATAGTCAAATCTTTGCTGCTCTGGCCAAACTAGCAACTTTGATAAAATTAACTATTAAAAATAATCATGTCCAAACACGCATTGAGCTTGTTATAAGGAATCGTCATATGTTTTAAATCAGCATTTTCTTAGTCCCATAAATTTTCATACCACTCTTAGTTCTACAAACAAACGAAAAAAAAACACGGAGCCGGGGTTGGCTATATTTTGGAGGACAATTATATGCATAACCCGCATTAAGATGACACATACACTCTCCTTTTAGCCATATGCCCCATATTTAAAGTAATGTACAGCCTGGCAAAGTGACTTCAATTCTGGGCCAAATATCACAGAAATATGCATTCTTGCATAATAAACCTAGTTAATTGACCATAAAGCTTTGTTGAATCTGTCTGCACTAAAGATGGAACTCTCCTTGTACATTTAAAGTTGTTGTATAAACCCCAGCATTTGTGGTATAAACTGTGCTTTTGTCATTAATTTTAATATTCCCTTAAATATTCACGATAAAATGGTCGAACGTTTACTGTTTTGATCTCAACACATGTATTTAAAGATCATATCAGAGATTTTTCATGATTACATGTGTCTACACTGGTGATATAAGTATTGCAAAATGGCTGATGCTGTCAACATTGATAAAGTTAGTGGAACTTCCATTTTTGACATACATTTATGAAAAAAAATTCATATCTTAGAAAATCGCTGATACGTTTTCGCTCTAAATATTTTTAGAGTAAATGAGTTTTTAATTGATCAAAATCAGCTAATTATTTTAAGGAAATATCCATAGAACTGAACATTTTGGTGCTAATACCTATTGTCTACAATCAAGATTCAAAGGTCAACACAGTCATTGATCACAGCATTCAAAGTATTTTCTTAGTTTCTTCAGATTGTATAGGGACTAAAACTACCAAATGCGGACACCCGATAAACAATATTTACTTCCATCAAAACGTCCCAAAATCTCAAAATGAAATATATATATATATATATATATATATATATATATATCAAAAACTGGTTGGACATTACCTTAATCGCGTACACGAGTGAATGTCATCGTAGCTCAGTCAAATATAATTCGCTGAATTCCTATGCGAATCAATTTATTTGCAAAATTCATTAAGCAGGCCTATGTACTATTATAAACGTGGCCGAATCAGCATGTCTAAGCAGTTGCGTCGCACCATGGTCCAGCCGACACTAATGGGGACTGACTACATGCCCAACAACTGGGCGAATATGCAGAAGTGCCTGGCCCTTTTGACGCAACTGCTGACCGCACATAGGTTGTGACTAAATCCAATCGGCACAACAGATGTTAAAGTGAGCACGGTAAAATCCTATTGGCACAACAGCTGGGCGAATAAGCAACCAATTACGTCAGTATCGCGCGTGGTTTATGTGAACGGCCGCGTTGAATGAAGATTTGGGCACTTTATGACTTCAGAGAGCTACAGTCTGTTAACTCCGAGTTGGCATGGCGACTTAATATGAATGAATGAATGAATGAATGAATGAATGGACTTTTATACTGGACAGTATCAAAGTCCAAGCTCAAAAACTTCTTGAGTTATTGTGAGGAAACCACAGGTAATTTACAATCTCTCTGTGACCCTGAAAACTGGGTCAAGGTCATCCATCTTCAAAATCAACCTTGCCCTTATAGAGAACCATAAAGCTGTCTAATATAAAAGTTCTAGCTCCAAGGTATAAGTTATCATGCAGAAAGCATGAAACCATATTCAGTAAAGTGGCTCTGTGACCTTTAAAATGGGGTCAAGGTCAGCCATCTGTAAACTTCGCCTAGCCCCAAATATGGACTATAATCCTGTGCAATATAAAAGTCCTAGCTTAAAAACCTCTTCAGTTATTGTGCGGAAACCAAAGTTAACTACCAGCTGTTGTGCCAATAGGATTTTTTGGAGTTTCTACATACAATAGTGTCAGAGAAAAGTGTCGGACAGATTTGAGAATATTTGTCATGAGCAATTACGCTCAGGATTCTCTAGATTAAACTTTGACCTTTACAAAGTTAACATCCTGGCTTGCCCATCATGTGCCTGTTCTTATCCCACTGAACCCTTCGTGCATTTTCTTCTTTTCTGGGTCAATAACATCCTTCAGAGTAACAAATTACTTAATACTTTTATTCCTTTGATTGCTCGCGGATTAGCCGTATCTTATACTCCATATAGGCAGTGATAGGTTAATTGCAGCATTTCTCCCTAACAGTAACGAGCTTTCTCACTACCTAAATATCGAGATCCATGATGCACTCTTGCATTATAGTATTGATACCAGACGCTTTATTAATGTGTGTGTGTCATAACACACTTTTCTGTTTTTCCTGAAATTTTCTTTCTTTGTTCTTTAATAGCAGGTTTGTCCGACACTTTCCTCGGACACTATTATACATAGAAACTCCAAACTTGGCATGATTGTACCTCCATACAAGGAGTTTCACCTTTTTATGCACAGGAATGAAAATGTTAAAAATTATGCAAATTAGGGGCATTTGAAATTTTAAATCTTTAATATATCTTCAAACGTATTATAGAAATGTCATTCCAACTTCTACTAGGGGGTTATTGACCAGTGCGCATCTAATGAATTTAAAACAAAATTGTAGCAATTTAAATTATGGTAATTAGCAGCATTTGAAATTTTAAAACTTGAATATCTTCAAAACTATTATAGATAGAGATGTCATTTCAACTTCTACTAGGGGGTTGCTGACCATTGCGCATGTAATGAATCTAAAACAAAAGTTGTAGCAATGTAAATTATGCTAATTAGCAGTATTCGAAATTTTAAATATTAAATATTTTCAACACTATAATAGACAGAGATGTCATTCCAAATTCTACAAAAGGGTTGTTAACCATTGTGCACCTAATGGATTAAAAATAAAAGTTGTAGCAATTTGAATTATGCTAAATAGGAACATTAGAAATTTGAAATTTTAAATAACTTCAAAGCAATAAAAGATAAAGATGCCATTCCAACTTATACCCCTGTGTTATGGAATAGTTGTACATTGCCATACCAATATGCTTTGAAGACACACATGCAGCAAATCATCTTTCCTAGTTAATTGAATGTTTCGGTTACTGCAATGAACATTGGTTGGACTATGCAAGTTTATTTGTATGACACTTTTTTCATATTGGGTAAATATTGAACTCAACTTCATACTGGTTTAATGTGTTCCATATATGTAACTAAACCTTTATATTTATACTGAGTTTTCACTGATATTGTACCTAGTTAACAATCCAATTGCCCTGTGTGTCTTGCAAATACTGAGTCTATGTCTCCATGTTGTGGAGATCCTATGCATTAGTCATCTCGCTGTGCTCTAGGGCTATCCAGATTAAATAAATACGTTTAAACTAAACTAACTTGGTCTTCAGTCATTCTGTGGACAACTTTGCGTCATAGTGTGAAGTCATTTCCATGCAATGGTCAAATGACAATTTCACACCAATGCAATTCTACTACTGGTGGGTCCCAAAGGTAATAAAGTAAACTTACACAAGCACAGTTGGACACGCTACACTCTGCAATTTGAAGCTTATGTAAATGTGAAAAATGTGTGACTGTTCATGACATGGCCACCAAACAATGCAAATTTGGAACGTGTGTTTAATTGTTCACGCTGTAAGACTAGCTGTGCAAAATAAGTGTTTGCTATTACAACATCCATATGTGACCGTTTGTACATTATCCTTGAGCAATGTTGAAATATTTTGCATGCAAATGTGGGATGTTTTAACGTGTAGACACAAATGTGCAATGTGATTTGTAACACTCAGCCACTACTTCCAAGCCTCTTTACCAGAGCTTGGAATAACTTGCACATTCATGTTCTTGGCAACTCGCAGTGAACAGACTGCATGGACTGCAGATGTTACAAGACGTTTCCTAACTGCCGCAAAGTCAATGAAAACTACGGTAGGTTGATGCACATGTCCGGACGGATTAGAATTGATCCAGGCCCGAATTAGCCAAAATACTGAATCATATGCCAGTGCATGTTGTCCAAGTGTCAACTTCCTGGAGCAAAATTAAGCTTGAATTAAAGCCACGAGTGTGGGGCCGCCTTGACCAGTTCCAGGGTCCAGGGGGAGCCCCCCCCCCCGTGCATGGGATGCTAGGGGCCGGGCGCCGCCGCGAGCTCCTAAATATTCAGCTTATGTATGAATCTAAAGGAGATGTTCAGAAACGGTGTTTTGGGGGTTTTACTCGATAATATTAAAAAGTTACGTCCAGTTAAGAGAGAAGAGAGAAAAGATGATGGAAAAAGCACTTTTGAACATATCAATACACGGAAGAGACTGCAAAAAAGTATTGAAGATGCACATTTCATCGTGAGTGTGTGTTCTTGTTTTTCTTCGTTCTGCAGCAGCTTATTCTGAAATTAGTATGCACAGCATTAAAATCAGGATTGCATTCTCATGCAATCATTTGCATTATTTCTTTCGTTCTTTTTTCGTTTTTTTCTTTCTTTCTTTCTTTCTTTCTTTCTTTCTTTCTTTCTTTCTTTCTTTCTTTCTTCGTTCCTGTCTGTCTGTGTCCCCGAAAAGATTTGTAGCACAGATTATTTTTACAGACTCTGATTTGTATTGGGAATGTCCTTGTTTACACCTAATTGACTTCTTAATGTCTCTTTTTTGTACAATCAACATATACATTTTTTCTAATCTAAACCATTTGGAAAAAAATGGCCTTAAAAAAGAAAACTAGTGCTAAACACTGAACATGCTCACTAAAAACCCCAAACCCCCAATGGATGCCATATTGAATTGGTTAACGTATCTGTGAGCAGTCTGCTTGTTTAGCTGTACATTTGTTTAAGACGAAATTATTCCAAAAGCTTCCGGATGATATAGTACAACCTGATAGAAGCCGAGGTTTGGGTGTGGTTTCACTCTGAAGGCGCCATATTTGTCTTTCCCGTCTTCGTTCATTCACTTTTTGATACCCTCAAATATAAGATACGGGTGTATTATATAAAATATTAATATATTTTTGAAACTTAAAGATGAGCTTCAGATGTGGAACAGTGACCCCATGTATTGGCTCGTGGCAGCCCTAGGTCTGCGGGGTCTTGTCTCCGGGTCCTTTGATAACATATTCAAGTTTCTGAAAAATATACCTTACATTTTATCTAAAATCTAATAGGTAAATTACTTTGCTTCATCATTGATTAACAACTTCAGGTCTTATTTGCGCCTCTACTTTGCATTAAATATCTTGATTGGAGAAAGGCAAAAAATGTTAATTACACACCATTCTTTTCAGTGGCAATATTCAATTTATTATTTGAGCCAAATGAACAACATATCATATTCTCTTACCACAAGTTTTAGTCAACCCTTTGTTTGCAACAATCGACAGCACTGTGAATCAAATATGGTGACATAGGTGATCGGTGTCGAAGGTTGCTGGTTCGCTACCCGACCGCCCCATGGTCACAAAACATACTCATTGTCTTTTTAACTGCTTATCAACAATTGCCCATGATCGCCGAACATGCGTGAATGAACATTTTGCAGACGGGAATCTTTAACCATTTGGCATGAACACGGGCCTGTTAAGTTGAAATGCGGTAAGCAAAACTGACACTATGAAGAGTAAAAAGAAGTAGCCAGCAAGAATCTTAGATAATATTTGCCGCAACTGTTCTATTATGACACATGAAGAGTACTAGTACCAAACATACACCAATATACATTGCCCTCACCTACCGCCTCCGCTATGATGCGGGCATCTTCATGGGAAGTGCAAGTAGCAGCTGATAGTATTAAATGAACGTTAGTATGACTGAAAAGTGTTAAGGCACATATATATTGTGCATATTTGGAAATTGCTAGGTGGCATTGACAGGACCTCGACACGAATAAGTTGTCAAACTTAGCCTATGTAAATGCTGCCTTGAGAGTTATTACTTATTCACTTGGGTAGTTTCCCTGACATCCATGCTCACTTCCAGACTTCCAGCTTTTCAAAGTTCAAGTGAAAGAACCAAGGGCGTTGTATGAACACATTCCCAATTTGCACGTCTCGTCGGTTCCTCAGGACGTACAGCGACGTGATACACTTTCAACTTTGGGGCAGAACGTGTATGATCTGGACACTCTATCAGTGGCTATATAAGCATTTATTGTAGCATAGGGCTTGGCTTTGACCTGCCGGAAGTTTGAATGCCTTCGTTGAGTCAAACAGCGATCGAACTTTGCTTTGAAGAATTTGAACAGATCAATGACCAAAACACCTCAATGGTCTACAAACCGCCGTTTCCTTTCCCTTTGTTATTCGTCCACTTGGCATGAACTCTTTAAACCCCAATTTTGTCGACCCAGGGCCTCATTCACAAAGCGGTCGCTGTAGTCTGCGACCAAAATGCCTGTAGCTGACAACATAAGCCTGTGACGTACATTTCAGTCGCGAACTGCAGCGATGATTTCGAGAATACGGCCCCAGTTTGCTCTTTCTAGTTGCAACTGAAAACGCCACCATACCAGGCTCTCAATTGATATGCCGTCATGGTGTAAGTCTAAGGGTCCAGCCATCTGCTTCCTGCCAGCATCCCATGTATTCCCGTCCCAACTAAGCATGCGTTTCGAAAGGGGCGTGTTTTTTAAAGAAGGACGGGAAAAGAGTGAATAATGGTGCCAGTGGTGCAGGCCAAAACATCAAAATTTGAAAGCAGTGATACAAGTCTCAAGTCACCTGACGCAGAACCATATACATGTTCACGTTTGTACCTGACATGAAACGATTTGATTATGTTCCAGCTCCTTGAACAATGGAGTGATAAATGGTTCTGTTATGACACAGTCAGTCAATAAAATTAAACTGTTATTACCACAACTCCCCTTGTTTTGAAAACGATGACTTGTCGGATTCATGCCTGGACCTCACTGATGGATGTGCAACAATGAGCTGCACATACTTGGACTGCAACCTCGCACATTTGCATTGTCACACTATAAGGTGTGATGATTTAGTTTTATGGAAATATGACATTTGATACAGCAGAGCCCAATTTTCTGCTACCGGGAACCAGAGAATGTCCAAATAACACGGGCTTTTTTCCATCACTTGAACAAAATGTGACGTAAGTTCAGTATCACCATGAAAAATTTAAAGAAATATACATATAATATATATGTATATGTATGCATAATATTCTAACGATTGGTTGTCTCTCAAACCTGTGAAGATTTTTGTTCAGTTAAAATCTTTGTCACGCCCCAGAAAGTAAGAAATCGGTGGCCTGGGCGTCCCTTCAACAGGCATTAATTAGGATATCCTGATTTTTACTTATTGAAATAAATTGATAGAAATGTTGTTTATTGATACCAATGACATGAAACGCTCCCTTCATAGAGGGTGTGTTTTTCATTTTATCACAATTCTTCTATTTGTTTCAGTCTTTTTTCATCTTCGCCAGCCTAAGTTAGATTTAAATTTTATGCCCCCTGATAATGCTTCTAGCAATTTCCAGGAATCGATCTGTATTTCCAATCATATGAAGCAATGAGAAATATGCTGCAACTGTTGTAGGTTTCCAAGGCGTATAATCAATAACAGAACGTACCGGCTGCCCCAGGATGTGTATGGAATGGTTTGGTACCTATGTGGTGAGAGAACAGGAAACTGATCGTTTCTGGTGAGTGCTTTTGAGAAATATAATACGGTTATTCCTATATTGAAACTCAATGTAGTGTGTTCCGATGCATGCTGTGAACAACAAAGTTCCCACGCGCACCAGAGACCCATTCCATTCGTGGATCAAACTACATTACTTTGACTATAGTCATTCACGTTTATATATATATATATATATATATATATATATATATATATATATATATATATATATGGCCCAAAAGCAATGCATTTTTTTTTTAGACAGACCGACAGACTGACCGACAGATAGATGGACGGACAGATTGACGGACAGACGGGCAGACTCACAGACAGACAGACAGACAGACGGACGGACGGACAGATAGATAGATAGATAGATAGATAGATAGATAGATAGATAGATAGATAGATAGATAGATAGATAGATAGATAGATAGATAGATAGATAGATAGATAGATAGATAGATAGATAGATAGATAGATAGATAGATAGATAGATAGATAGATAGATAGATAGATAGATAGATAGATAGATAGATAGATAGATAGATAGATAGATAGATAGATAGATAGATAGATAGATAGATAGATAGATAGACCGGTAGATGACCTCCTAAACTTGTGCGATATTTTTAAAATGGGGTAGGCGTGCCTCAGTTTGGAAAGTGGAGTAGGGCAAGGGTGGGGCATTGGCACCAGGATGAGTTTCACACTGACTGGCAAAGTATATTGTAACAAATTCACATTTTTCAGTACTACGTGATACTATCTTGTAGTTGCAATGAAAGTAGGTAAATCCTGGTGTATTTTGCATCCAAGAACAGACTTTGAAAAGCTCCACCATTATTTAGGATAAATATCTCTTTCTGGTCGAAACTGCAAATTAGACAAGCACAAAGAGACTGAATTCCTGATTGGGATAGCACCTTATTGTTTGGGATTTTTTTTTAGAATTGGAAAAAAAGTGTCAATCCTACCATAAAGGTCATAGTTAAGGAGTAGGGTTTGATAGATGCACGCTAGAAGCGTTTCCATGCACAATTATGACTGCAAATGTTTTTTAATGTGTAGGGTTATCCAAGTTTTGTTCCTAGGACGAATTTTTACTTCCTTTAAGGGAATAAATTCCTTTGCAGTGGATAGAAAACGAGGGTACCAATACGATACAACATCATCAATATTTTTTTAAAATATCATGCGCAACAGTGAGGTCACGAAAATTAGCTTTATTAAAGTCCCATATTGATCTTTTGATAGCTTTGTCCTTGTGGACCAGATTATCTGAGTATTTGATCACGACCATAATGCAAAGGTGTGTGAACTTGTGTGGAAACATGCTGCAAAATTAAAATTATTTTGCGATTAGGCACTTCGCATACTATTTATGGCCCACTTGGCCTCATAGCTAAAAGGTTCAAATATGCTGGTCTTCAGGATTTGTACATTGAGACAGGTATCGTTGAAGAAGGTTCTGTGTCTGGAGTGATGGAAGGGAGAAAATACAATCGAGGTATCAGTACACACAAAATTATACATGTAACCATGGTGGGGCTTGTATAGAAAGGTTTCTATGAGGCAGTCGAAGATGAAGGTACCGTGCGCGCTGTTGAGATTGAAATTTAGGAGTTACATAGTGATATCAGCCACTCTACCTTCCAAAACGTAGCAGATAACTCATCGTATCAAAACTAGTCTGCGCATTTTGAAAAGTACTCAGATAAGTTGAGGTATGATAATGGAGACGTCTCAAATTTTTGGATGTCGTATATCGATATGGTGACCCTGTTGCTAAATCTGATAAGAGCCACAAGACAGGGCGAATAGCAGCTGCATCTCATAGCAATTAGAAAACTGATACATTGGTGCTTTGCATATTACAATCTGAACTGTGCATGGCACCAGTTAACTACCATTAGGAATGTGTCAAACTCAAATTGAGTATCCAGATGCCAACCAGCATTTTGTTGATGGCGGGTTTCTGTGCAGATAGTATCTCACAATCCCTTTGGTAAAGTGCCAGTTGATCAGACCGTAGAGGAGACTGTGAATAAAGACACCCAGACTCCAGGAGGGACAAAGGGATTAGGCTTAAGTCCCAAGCAGTGACAAAGTACTATCTGTCAGCTGAATATCGTATTGTCGCACTCAGGCATGTTATACAAATGATGCAGTCTTGATCATCCTGTTCATTTCACGCAGATTGGCAATCTACCACAACAAAAGTTTCATGATTGGTTACCAAAGATGAAAATCAAAACTTTCTCTGATTTGGTCCGAAAGACCAAGGTAAATGAAGACACTTTTTCAGAAAGTATCTTTAAATCTGAAAAAAATATTGTTTTCAAAGATAGTTTTAGCTGCTCAAAGCAGAAATTTGCATAAGAAAGATGTGCTTGCTCGTGAATTGGCCGTTCTTCCTTGGTCAATTTTAAATCCTGATGGTAGCAAGCAGAAGACAAACAAAGCTACACTTTGTACTGCCCTTCACAAATATATAGCTCCTGCTGAGAATACCCAAACCCATTCTACATGCATTATTGGTGGAATGGGCCTTGTGTACAAGATTAAGGATGAACAAAAGACATTTGGAGACACTGCGCAAAATCTTCTATCGATGGTGTTCAGTGAAGGTAGAGATAGTAGTAGGATTGGTGTGATCTTTGATGTATATAGGGATGATTCCATCAAGTCAACTGAGAGAGAACAGAGGATAAAGAAACAAGTGGTCACGTTTAACACATTGCTCCAGGTGACACAATTCAACAGTAGAGGAGGTACCTTTCTACTAACTCAAGCAAAACAAACTGATTACGTTCATTGTGGGTGAGTGGAAAAAGAAAGGAAGTCAGTTGAAAGACAAAGTATTGTTTTAGAAGTGTAAATATGCCGTTAGGTATAAGCCCAGATTAAAGCACCTTATAAACTGAAATAGCTGAAATCAGTATTAATTGTTTTAGCACCAGATATTAGTTTGGAATTTGTCCCACGAGGAATCTGAAATAGCCATCCTATATTGAAGACAGTATTAAAGCCGCAAGGCGGTACAAATGACAGTGGATGAGTCCAGATGAATGACAATTCTTTATATTTCTGCATAATTATTTTACAGACGATAAGTTTTGGCCCAAATCTGTCTTATGTCTTATACTTAGACATGTTATCAAACGATATATTTGGCACCTGAAATTATATCTGTATGGGTATTTCCCTATGAGGTTCTATCGTACTTTGTAACTCAATCTGAAACTTTATGAGTTGTGTATTATTGTTCTGGTCCTTACCACTCTCGGGGATATCAGATTTTATAGCTGAAAAAAGACAAGCCTTTTCTTCAGCGAACCCATATTTAGCATATATAACGTAACAATACATTATCAATATTAATCATCAGGTGCTCAACTGATCGGGAAATTTTGCGAGGATATCAGCGATACATGGATTTACAGTAATATGGAACCGTTTGATATATATATATATATATATATATATATATATATATATATATATATATATATATATATATATATATATATATATATATACATGCATATATATATATATATATATGTGTGTGTGTGTGTGTCCGTCCGTCCGTGGGACAACGTAGTTTAATGATGAAGGTAAATATTGGTACTCTCTGTGTATACGAAGTGTAGTGGCCATTGGATATATTGGTTTGCCCTGTGGAATCAGCATCGGTATGTTTTAATGATATTCTTACAATCAACATCTTAAAGTCATGATTTCGGTTGAACGATTGCAATTAAAACCAAGCCATAAGAAGTCAAGTCAAGTCAAGTCAAGCCAGGCCAATCACCAAACTTGGAGAAAAAAATGAAAAACACAATGATTTATCAGAGAAAATGAGGTACAGCTGCGACACCCATTACAAAAATCAGGTCTAGAACATTTCTTGTTGGATTGTTGTATATTTTGCCAAGCAATCTGTACTCGGCCTCTTTAAGATTCTATAGCAAAAATCGAAAAATTCAAATAAAAAAACACGATAAAATTATGGTACGAAATGGGTATGGCTGCGCCAATTGGTATACAAACCTGGAGTCTGGGAGTTTGTGCTCGACATCTTTAAGATTTTACAACAAATTCTAGAAATAAATAGACTTGAGAAATAATTTGAGCCACCTGGTAAACAAAAAGTCAAATCGAGTTTCAAAATAACTAACCCATTAGACAAGGAAGGCAATGAAAATGAGAAAGTCATTTGTTGATTAACGTTGCGTCGGACGCCTGACCAAAATATACATGAGCTGACTAAGAAAGCTACAAATGTCAAGGATTGAACAAGTGAGAACAACGTCAAGAAATGTGAAGGGAAGAAATCGTGTCCAGAAGTATTTTAGACAAAAGTACATGACAAGATTTAAGACTCTGTGAATGTGATGAGTTTCATTAGTAAAATGGCCGAATCATGAAAATACTATTTACAGTGAGTGAAAACACGGCGACCTAGACGATGGTAATTTCCTCATCACTGTCACTCTTTGAGCCGCTTGTTAATGCACTTAGTCTCCTTGTTCTTCAAGTTGAACGAGTAAAGATCTTTTTTACTTCTTCTTCTTTTGATGATTTATAGAATAATGACCACATTCATCCTTAGTTGAAAATAAAATCATGAATGTTAAAATGCTGAACGATTCGGGGGAAAAAATTCATTTGTAAATGAAGGGTGAGTCCCAAAGCAACAAGATCGAGACCGCGAATATGACTAAATGAACAGAGTTGCTGATAAAGGGCATAAAATCCTAATTCAGGTCGTCCACCCTTCATACGACATTGATCTCTTTGATGAAAGGATGTACTATATGGAGTTTATTCACCATAGCAATTTCAGTCCTGTGATATGTAACATGCATTGCTTAGGTGTTGGGCTCGACCCCTGTCTTAGTTTTTGGCCCATTAAGTTTTTTTCACTGTATACAAAACACCGTTTGAGTACTGATGGGCAAAACATTCCAAATCAGCGGTACATAGTTTGCAACCTAAAGCTAAAGACACTATAGTATTGGTCACAGTTAGGAACGGACTCAATTAATGTCGCAGGTCTATGTTACAGGTGTTTTTGATGTTAATTCACTTTGGCCTCAGCATAGTACAGCGCTGTAACTGCTGCTCAATGTGAACAACTTGCTATAACGATGTGTCTTTTTTTCTGTCCATGATGGTAGTTCCTCCTCTTAAATTCTCGTTTAATAAAGTACGTGAAAGGGAACACCTGTGGAGGAAGAGCTTAGATTTAAGCTCTGAGTTCAATATCTTTCCTCAAAATATTCAATATGGTGCACCAATTGTAGATTACCGTAACCAGTTTCATTTGAAGCTGTTAACTCCTAACAAGCGATCCTGCCTGAAAGGTGCCCTCACGTACCTTCAGCCACTAAAAAAGGATTTGGCCTGACAGATCTGGGGCGGATGTACGCACGTTAAACTTTTAACGTCGTCTGCTTTAAAAAAAAAATACGTAAAACTATTCTTCTTTTCAAGTATAAACGTTTTGGTACAAAAACTCTTACATGATTTTCAGACTTCACGGCTTTTCTCAATGGAAATTAGTTGCACGTTATGCAATGGTCTAGCATGGGCCTTGGCGTTACGGAGGCAAATGCCTTAACATGCACAGGCCTAGAAACTACTTCTTTTACTAGATCACTTCATCCGCAACGTCGTTTAAGGATTAACATTTGTTGTTATTGTTGTTGTTGTTGTTGTTGTTGTTGTTGTTGTTGTTGTTGTTGTTGTTGTTGTTGTTTTGGGTTTTTTTTTTTTTTTGTCTTGGTTTTTTTTGGTTTTGTTTTATCATATTCTTCATCCATAACCTTTCTGCCATGTAAAAAATGATTAGTGTCCAGGCCTTCCTTATGCTTATGGAACTCCTTTTCTAGCGATTCCAATTTATTCTTGTATATTTGTTGGCTGATATTAAATAGCTCACCCTATATCGTAGATAGAACTTCACTCGGCCATACTTTCTTCAATGAATGTAGTATCCAGGTGCAATCAACGTTTTAATTGGAAGCCATTGGGAATTGATACTTGTCCAAACATGTTGACAAGAAAAATGTGTGGCTTTCTTTTAGAATCGCTTTCTTAAAAGCCGCTTTGTGTTCCAATTTTCAAACCCATGTTATATATGTTAGTAATCGTGTTTTCTGTGCTATATGTACATTCACAGTCTTTTAAAATATAAATGGTTTATACATATATATATATATATATATATATATATATATATATATATATATATATATATATATATATATATATATATATATATATATATATATATATATATATATATATATTATATGCATATATATGATAAACGCTCCTGGTCTACGTTGCACAAATGCACAAAATATTGCCGGAAGCGAGCTAACCGCTACATATAAATTGCGGTTTATAAAATTACAGCCTATTGGATTGAACGCTGCAGGTATATAATAATTGGCACCATTTTAAACATGTTGAACCTCATTCATCTGCAACTAAGAGCGAAGGAATTTTTACACCTCAGTCACATGGTCTAATAAATAGCACGGGCAATTTTAATGCAATCAGATTCAAACATGTCAAAATAAAGAGCCAGTGTACCGAAGTCGCCTCGTTCACTTCTCCGCTTGTGCGACGCAAACATGGGCACGGTGAGAAATAGCTTTCATCAGGTCAAAGAGGACTGGATGACCTGTGTCAGACACATTTTGAGCTCTCCAACCTCTCTTGACTACAGTCTCTAGAGCCCAAAGCGCATGGCACAAGTCATTGCTACCGGTTACACGGTTCTATGAAATGTCGAAAAAGAACTCATAGTTTGACAAAAGTGAACAAAAACAGACTGCAGAGACAAGCGATCCTTGACCAGTATTGATTCACAGCTTCTCATCCTGATGCCTCTGTGCTCAAGTTGCGTGCATTGTTCGCCGCGTCTGTCAGTTCATCAAGAACAAACTCAGCTTATTATTTTCAATAATACGTCTTGTGTTTTTCACCTCTATGTACCACTTGTGTTCTCTAGGTAACTCTTTATACGCTTGTGCCAGAATGTGATTGATAGACAGCAGAATCAAAAATGAAAAAAAAGTGACTTAATTATGCACTTAATTGGCTGTGGGAACCCAAGTAGCGAAAATAGGCAGAAATCACAAGACGAGCTATCGAAAATTATAACCTGAGTTTGTTCTTTGTTAACTGACAGACATATTCTATTTGAAACCTAGAAGAACTAATTGTGAACTTCGGCAGCTATTCAGACTTAGATACATTCAGAAGATTCATCATAAAATTGCAAGAATATGATGTACCTTTACATTTTAGGCGACATATGAAAACAGTAATTGAAATTAGTGGAAACTGTCCTTAAAACAAAGAGCCCCCAACACCACAGATTCCATATGATACATTGATAATTGTGCAATGATAAGGCTTCAGCTATATGATTCCCATGTATATACAGTAAAAAACAGGAACCGGCTACTTGCTTATTTTGTTGTTATTTTGTACTTATTATGTAATTGACATTGAGGGTATGATTTTGTATTATTGTATGTTTATATGTTTTTGTATGTTTGTGTCTGTGTGTTTATTTGATAGATTGCTGAATGATTGTAAATACGTTGGTATGTGAATAAAGTTCGTATATGCACAATGTACCACCAGGCATGTGCAGACCATAATTTGATTTTAAAGCAGGAAAAAACTATACCACATTTATCTTTTCAGATATGTCTAAATAAAAAAATTAAAAGGTCCAGTGTATTTGAAGTATCAACAAATTGTAGCATATATATTATAATCGGAGCAGGTGCCTTAATTTACACGCAGTGCCTGGATAGTATCCGTACTTTAACTTCTACCTACGGGGAAAAATGAAACAAACAGTGCACATTGATATATACCAATGTCCCTACTTCACAGACCAAAATAAAATAATGCACATCCCAGAAATGTTTAGAAAGAACGTACATATGTGTATCAGAATCCGCGGAGTTCAAACGATAGCCTTAAAATATAGCAAAAGGAGTGGTGCGTCTTCACGTACATTAATAATCTAAATTCCGAGCAGGGTTTGGAAGTTTTGCCACATGACTGATATCCCTGAGGTTCCATATCAATGCGATAAATGACAGGGCCCACATGGAATCCCGGCATCATAACGGTAGAAGTCAGTAACCCGAATCTAAATAATCCCAAAGATACATGTGGATTTTGAGACAAACAGACGTCCGCTAACCATGTGATATTTTAACTTTTTTACCTGGTAGAACAGGCGAACGTTTCCAACTTAGTTTCGCCGCTTAATGCGCGCCAAGAAAGTCAATGGATTCCCTTGTTAACATGGTTCGAGTGTACGACATACTATCCATTCATATAAGACATAACAATTTCGACATTCATTTGGTCAACTTTCCCGTCTGCCACTATCGTAAGCACGCTGCAGCTCAACCGCTCAGCAAGTGCGGCTCATGTATTTTGATCACAAAGTTGAAACCTTCAATCCTGAGACCCCAAGAAACTGATAAAATAATTATAAATGAAACGACGAAATCTTCCCTGTCTCTGCGGATCATTGATTACGAGGGACAAATCATACAACTACAAAATTATCTGGAAAACGGGAGGCAAGCGACACACTGAACAAATATCTAGTACCTTACGATTTAACCATGATGACGTATTACGTCTTGCCGACCAGAATGTCGTACTCACATACGTACTCATCTATCTGAGAAGTTTTTTTTATGATGTAAGAGATGACCTGTATTTCCGACGCTGTTTATTTAGGTGTCTGCTCTTACTTAGGGTACATATAAAAGAGTGGTATAAAAATTGCCACTTTGTCTCTGTTTTTGGAGACAAGTCCAACGATGTATACATTATTAGTTTTGTCAATTTGTGTAGTTTCTTTGCATTCGCTAAGATAGGAAGTACCACAATTTGACTGAAGTCGACAAATGGTACGGAGTATATTAAAATGCATTTGATTTATACAAATACAAGTACGTTGGTATGACGTTGTTCACGTTGACGAAACGTGGCTGTGTCAAAACCACGGAAAAGACAAAAGGTAAACACATACAAGTGTATGTGGCGTTGGTTATGATTATTAAGAAGTGGACTTTAGCGGTAATAGGACCCGGTCCAATTTTTACTTGCTGAGTTGGATCTTTAGCTCTGACGTCATTCTATTATGGCCATGTGATAGGTAGCTTTTCTTTGAACTCTGTGAGCCAGGCCTGCTGGCCAATCTACCATTGGTTGAGGTGTTACCGGCTTCTTAAGCTGACAAGAGATTATGTATACTAGTCTGCCCTATGCATATAATTATCATACGATTAGCCACCTGGTGGCAACAGCACTTCTCATTATCTTTAAATGTGACTGAATATTCTAGACAAGAGAGGCTACACCATTATCATTTTGCATACCGGACCTGCATTGGTTTGGTTCCTACTTGGCTCGGAGCTAGTTTTCGAAGCAAAAATAGAAAACAAAGACATTGGCGACTACCACGGTAAAATGATTGAAAATATGCATCGATCGGTACCAAAATCAACTTGTTCCTGTTCGCAAAGGGGTCTTCCCTGGTCGTTGTAGATAATACGGTGTACCACAATTTAAAACAAACAAAAACAAACAAGCCTAGAATGCGTGACTCCAAACATGGCTATAAGGAAGGATGAAATAGCAAATTGGCTCACAGAACACTCTTTACTCCCCATGTTGAAGACAGAATTACATCAGCAAATACTGTAACAATAACGTCGCTCTTCTGTCACTTACCTCACAGATGAAACTTCAAGAAGCAACGGCCATGTAATATAACAAACTCCAGTCAAACGTTGCAAACTCATTGCAAATGGACTTAAGGAGGAGTCTTGTAATGGTAACGTTGCTGAGCACAATCAGCAATTCAAAAGAAATAATGTGGAGGATCTCTTTATCCAAAGTTGAACAAAAGCTGGAGAGTCCTCCTGAAAAAAATATAACGCATGTTTGAAGACGAAAAGTGGAAAACCGGCTGTTTACTTGATCAGGAGGACCCTTAGCTTACAAGATATCTGGATGATCAGGAAAATTCCTTTAGTTCTCGTATCTTGTGATGAGTGCTAATACACAAAGTTGGGTAGCAACCATATAGTATTCTGGCCCTACAACGTTGCATAAAAAGGCCATCATCTTTGTTGTTGATGTTTAGAAAGAAAGAAAGAAAGAAAGAAAGAAAGAAAGAAAGAAAGAAAGAAAGAAAGAAAGAAAGAAAGAAAGAAAGAAAGAAAGAAAGAAAGACAGGGAAAGGTCTCAGCGTGGCCCCAGCAACCGCATAAAGGCATCCCTTGAACAAAACAACAAACGTCGTGGTCCGGTTGGTATACATGCATCAATTGAGTTACTCTTGTAAACCCTCCAACCAACGGGGTTGATATTTGCCGTATTTATCTATTTTGCAAACATAAGCACTGAAATGTCAAATTTTGCCACTCTCATAATTAAGTATTTGTGTTACTTTCTTTACTGGTTAACATGGGGCCACTAATTGGTAGGCTGCATGGACGTTATTTTACTGCGTGAGGCATGATATTTGCGTTAGATCGTGAAAAACCTTGGCTTTGTAGATTTCAGTAGGATCTAACATTGGATCAGATAGATAAAAGAGTCAAAAGTATTAGTATTCGTCGTTTTTTTAAAATTTTGTAGCTCCATTCTTGCATGGAGCCTTTCGTGCAGTACCCGTTTTCAATTTTCATCTGCTTTGGCATCATGCGAGTGCACATCGATCGCGCTACCGTACATAATGTCGTAATTTATTTACATGTATAGACTTCATGGCACAAAAAGACAGGAAAGAAAAAGCTAATTATCACATGAGCACTGTAAAATGACATCATATCTCAAGGGCCCGCCTGCAGGGCAAAGAAGAAGGCCACTTTTTACCATGCCTTTTCATCACCCTGCAGCACGTTTCATAACACTCCCTGTTTTGTACAATTTCCAAAACTGCATTACTTGGCACTTTTATGTCTATGCTGGTCAATGTCCTGGATAACACAAGATGCTTGAATACGAATAATTACAATTTTCTTGATTAGGGACGAAGTACTGAGTTTCGTTTGTAATAATCACGCGCAACATTTATATTTGTTGCAAAAAAAGAAGCAACGAGCTTGTTAGTTTGAATACTTGAGGCATTAAAAATTGGTGGTGCTATAGGTTACATTCGATAATACAAGCTGCCAAAGTACACTAAAATGTTACAAAAAATCAGAAAAGTGATTTGCCTGAGAATAGCAACCCATTGGTAGCGTGAAATACCATAATGTCCAACACCATTTTGCCATTTACCTATTGCAGCAAAGTGACTTTGATCTGTTTCTTCAAATTTTACGGGACGTAATTACATGAATACACGCGAAGGAAATTGTTTTTCTAATTTAATCCACATCAATGTTTATGCATTAAAAGTGTAACAATGCGTTTATTAGTTCAATTATGATATATATATATATATATATATATATATATATAGAGAGAGAGAGAGAGAGAGAGAGAGAGAGAGAGAGAGAGACTAATGTGCGTTCAGTAGAGCCAATTTGTCCAAGGACTGATATTATTGACAGTGTCGTTTTGCTTGGTCTATATGTTGCACATTTTGACTGTCGCTTTACGACATACACTATTTGCAATACGAAAATATTATAGTGTCCGGGTCTTTTGCTGTGATTCTGTTGCCCTCTCACGAACCAGTGCAGCAAACTCCCTTCATATCGAAAAAAAACAAAAACAAAAACAAAAAAACAAAAAACAAAAAATAAACAAACAAACAAACAAACAAAAAACAATCTATATTCTTTAAGAATAAGAATGTGTATTCATTTTATACCAAGTTTGAGATATGCCAGATTCTACTACAATGGTCTCAGTTATTAATTACAGCTGACTTTTCAGTATGTTCTGATGGCTTAGGGGCAATTGAAGCAAGAGATCATTGTGGGAAAAAACCCACCACTCAGATTCCAGTCATACGACTTACGTCTAGTGGCGCCAGCTTCCGCGGTACGTTAAGCTATTAAACCAAATGAAATATTATCCTTATCGGCTCAGTTTTCTCTCGGAATGTTCCAATAACTATTTTGTAACAGAGTCCACTTGAAGAAGTATGATGAAGCAGACGACATTTAAGGTTAATCTAACATTTTAGTTGTTTTGTCAGAGAATGGTGTTAACATTATATACTAGGAAAGTATGTTACAGGTTCATGGTGTTCTGATTGGAGTTTCCAGTCCCCATCAATCTCAGTCAAAGAAAATATAACGGTTATTACCCTTTACGGTCAATGCCAGACAGAGTCATCCCAGAAGGCCTTTTAGCATAGGAAAGGTCGCTGCAAGGTAAGGAGGACTCTCAATTGATATACTCTAGTCACGGCAAATTCAGCAGCAAGGTTCAAAATTATCATTTTTTTTTTATCTTGAGCTGGAGGAGTGTGACAGTCCTAAGCTTTACTGACTGTGCATGCTTAGACTGCAGATCGCAAGTCTACTATAAATAATCGTATTTTATATATCATTGCAAACCAAAAGCAATCTTGGATGTGCGCCTCCATTACCCTTCCGTCTGTAGAATATATATGGTAGGAAGGTACTACCTCAAATTGTGATCAAGCTATCAAATAAAGGCAAAATACGTTTAAGTTGTATGTGCCTTGGAGAATTAGATCAAGGTAAACCATGTTCAGATTTAGCTTTGCCATGTGCAATATCAAAATCTGTAATTTATTAGTTCTGAAGTTATCATGCTGGAATTTTTGTCACGAAGTAGCCATGTGACCTTAAAATTTAGGCCAAGGTTACCCAAAAGTAACCTTGAAAGAGGGAAATGGGTAAGTTCCCTGTTTATTTGAGTTGAGGTTTCAAAATGTGTTACTGTCAGAATATATATGCACAAATCCCCCCATGATAAATAAACAAAGACAAATTGGAAAAATCACCCAAGCATAACCTATTGAAGAATTGAGAGAGACCAAACCGAGGCACATCCCCAGCTACTTTGACGAGGATCCGGCGAACGATCTTTAAACATATAAATTATATATGGACGGACAACCACAAGTTACTTCTTACATCTTATAAATTGCAGCTTTTATCTGTTACTAATTTTTAGGCCTTTGAAAAATTACAGCTTTTTTTAGCTGTTTTAACAGTCCATGTTGTCACACGCACGCCACTCTACTCTGCCAGTGCCGGGTTGCAATGGGTCTCAATAGTTTCCGCGCAGGCTGGAATGTACCCAGCGCACGCAGAGGCACATTGTTGACCTAAATCGTTGTGGGGGGTACACAAATTTGCTGGGGCTGGCACTTGAATAGATAATCTTTTTTTATGAGGAATGTGAATCTGTAATCCCCACAGTAATTAGGATGAGCACTTCATCGTGATTAGTTGCAAGGATATCACGCGATCAGAATATACCAAACAGGCCGCTTTGCCCTATGTGAATTAAATCAACCATATGATTGCCTTTTCTGCTTTATGACTCTTGCTGGCTGCTTGTTTATTTTTCAAGGAAAATGATGTTTTCTTGTCGCGTAAATCGCCTCCCTTTAAGGTCGTCTTTCCAAAAATGGTCCTGAATTGATTATTCCTTGTTGTAACAGATATGGCTCAGATTACTGGTTTCAAGTACAGAAGGCAGGAACTTGAAAAAAGTTGCCTCTATCAATTTTCTTAACTGTTTTAAACAATTATATTTTTCATAAGGAAGTACTTATTTTCATTTCTCGTTTACAAGAAAAACATATAACGGTTAAATTACTGTGTGATACCGGAATGTCGACAACACATAGACATTTCTCTGAATCTTCCCTTTTTTTCTATTTTTTAAAACGCACATAAAAATAAGGAAATTTGCAGAACCAAGTAATTGTTATTATGCATAAAGGTACACACGAAACGGGACGATGATCTTTCAGACTACCACTAGCTGTCGACCAGCGTAAAGTCAGGGAAAGTTAATTACGTATCAAGAGCAAAGTTTCATATCAATTTCCATCATAGTTTGTTTGCATATACAACTGTCAATGAGAGCTTTATCATCTTGAGAACAATTCAATGTTATTTGATTAACATAGGTATCTATCTTTCTCGAAGTTGGGCTTTTTGAAGTTATAGGGGTCGCAAATTGTGCCCACATCATATTTAGCTTTTCATAATTCCACAACGAACCAAGATAAAGAAAATCTCTGACTTTTTAGCGTTATACACAGAAAGGGATTATATGTGACTAAATAAATTTGACGATACCGGTAACAAGGCGATTCAGGGCAGCTGCGAGATACCGGAACAAAATTCTCTAGATAAAAATGTGAATTTCCTATGGAAATCATTTTGTCAACATACCCACTTCAGTAATGGGTATTTTATTTATCTGTAGTACGATTTGAATGGGGTTTTTTGACGTTTGAACTTCAGGAGTTACTTCTCGAACCGCATCGAAAAATGAATTAGGCAAAATCGGCGCGTTACCGGAGAAACGAATGACGAGGAAATGATAATAATAATAATAACAATAATAATAATAATAATAATAATAATAATAATAATGATGATGATGATGATGATGATGATAATGATGATGACGATGATGACGACGACGACGACGACGATGATGATGATAATAATAATAATAATAATAATGTATCAAGAAAACTTCCCCTTTAGAGTGGGGGCACCAACGGAGCGGGGAAAATTCCATGATGCGTCCAAATATATACAAATAATCAGGCATCCTTATTATCAATCAAATAATCTTCGTATGTTAAAATAAGTATAGTATCTATAAGAAAACATTTATGTCCTCCGCACCAAAACTAGAGATAAACCACTCATTGGAACAAAACTCTGGAAAGCGTAAGGACATGTACATTATATATGTTTCATATACAATGCAGAACATATGGCTTCCAACGGCATTATTAAGAACAAAAACAGGTATTACCACATTATGAATGTACAAGTCAGTTACAAAATTTTCAATTCACCCGGGGGACGCAAAGCGGCGCAGACATAGCAAGTACGCCGCAGCGTACCCGGCTCGGTTGGTTTGACTCCATCTGTAAGTCTAAGTCAAGCAAGCACCATCACGTGTTATTTTGTGGCGTTACCGAACTTCCCCACAAAATTATATACAGTATATACATTGGAGGAGGTCTATTTACAGAAACTACATGTAGAAAGATCATGCAATCTGTCATTCCGAGAAGACATTAAGTGACTGTCTCCTGTAATGCCTCCAAGTCTCAACCAAATATGTTTTACATGTTTGGTCAAATAATTTTCCAGTGACCTGTCCAAGATCATATGCGTTCTCGCCAAGGAACCAACATCACCTTTTTTTCAGCGACGAGGCGGAAAAACGCTGCCATGCCTGTTTACTATTCTCTTTCAGAGAGTTGATTTCCAAATTTCTATATGCCTCTAACCTGATATCATTTAGTGCTGGGCAGACAAATAGAAAATGTGCTAAATCTTCTCTACTATCTTTACATAAAGCACATCTTCCGTCTGATAAACCCCATCTTTTCAGATCTTCTCCAACACCCAGACACCCAGTGGGGGCCAAAAATTTTAATCGTGCACCGGCAAAGTTATTTACATTAAACAGGGAACTTTCACCGAAAGAGGACCATTTAAACATTTGATAATATCTTAAAGACTTTTTCAAGTCTATTCCCTGGAAAAAGTCTAATTTATATGCTTCTAACAATAATTTTAAAAAGCACCTCAGCCATTCGGGATTCCATGATTCTAGGGCTAGGTCCATAGCTACGTGATTAAAAGACCTTCTTCATTTCGTCAACATATGGCCAAATCTTTGCAGGTAAGTCATCATTTCTTTGCAAAAGAGTGTCAAAAATTTGCTTACATAGCTGTGTGTCTGGCATCTCCAATTTCATTCTGTGGAAGTATTTAATCCTAATGCGATCCAGAATCAGTTTTAGGGGTAGTCATCCTAGGGTAGCCACTGCTGCAGGTGAAGAGTTGACCTGAAGTATTGCTTTGGCTATGGTGTATTGAATGGGCTTCAGAGAAGCCTCAGACTCTTTAGTATTGCATAATCACACTGCGCCAAAAGTAAGTGACGGAACAATGATACTTTTCCATATGCTATTTCCGAAGCCAATACGGTTAACATTATGATGAGAAGACAGTATACTGCATAAGTATCCTCCTAAACGAGAACCTATATATTTCACGTGTGCCGTGTCTGTTAGAGAATTCGAGATCAAAGTGCCCAAATATTTATACGATTTGCATTCAGATATATATGCATCTCCAAGTTTCCATTTTATTTAATCTGCACGCTTACCCACTACCATGACATTAGATTTGTTGGCATTAAACATCATTCCCCATTTTTCCACAAAAATATGTGCAATATTTAATATACAAATTAATTGGTCTTCACTGTCTGCAGTTATTACAAAATCGTCATTATATAAAAGGCACGGGATATGTCCGTCTCCATAGGGCACCCCAAGATTTTTTTTCTTCAGACATTTCATGGAGCAAGTGGTCGTATTCAATTACACATGCGTTATTGCAGTAACGAGCAACAAAGGCAACGCACGGGATCACTACTTTAAGAAATTTCTTTACGTTACCGAAGAAACTGAAAGTTGTGGTGGGAAACGTTTCACTGGCACATATTTTATGCAATTCTGAACTTTGATCCGTAAAAGACATGCCTATCTCCGATAAGCTAAACCATGGAGACCAAAACAGTAAAATAAACACTACAGTACTGTTGAAACTACTCCCAAGTTCGAACTAATATTGAGAAAGTATGAAATGAACCATATGGCGTCTGCATGAATCCTCATTTCGTTCTAAATGCATGCAGTTGAAATGAATCTACAACTTTATACATTGGTAGATACAGACTAAGGTTTGAAAGGAGTGATAACATATGCACAATATACAAGGAGTAATAAGCTGTATATAAATAAGCTCTGAAAATGGACTATTCGCATTCTTAATTCAGGCCATATCACACTTACAGGTGATTTAAAGGAATAAAATTAAGGCCCAATCTGACCCAGACGATGTACCATTAAGCAGCATGGTATGTGCATGAGGTTTGCCATTGATGATGGTATCAGATTCCCTGTTGTTCTGTTGCTCTGACGTTCCAACATACACATTCTCTTGTACGGTCAACGTTTTTAAGTTATCAATCTCAAGCTGTGACACAGACAGCAGATTCCTTCTTCTTACAAAATGTCAGCAATCCATCTTAGAAGGACCTTACTCCCTTAACTGGTCATGACCTCCATGAGGAAAAAACTATTGTATATTTGCTGATTGGGTTCAGAAAATATATCCAAGTTACCTAAGAAATCTGGTCGATGCAACTTACAACGTCTGTGGGGGCATTAAGAACCTGCTTGAGTTGTGGTACAGGATAATGCTATAAGCTAGCTGAGGGACCAACAACCTATTTTAATGATCATGCAACAGGTCCCCCAAGGCAAAATTGCGGATTTACAAACCAGATAAAATATGTTTGTGAATGGTTACTGCATATGACTGAAACTTACAACATGAGGGTATTAAACATTTCCGTCAAATGCCCAAAGCAATGAAGCATGCAAACTGTCTGCCCAATATTCTATATTCTACAAATGTATTATCACCTTAACTGAATGTGTCCTTACTTTCCCCTCTTCAAAAGATGACAAAAACTTATGGAAGTATTACGTAATTTGTATTGCCATTATACTATATTTCAAATCTGTTATTGATATTTTTGCAAGAAAAGAAAAAATGGACTTTTTTTCAAACAAAAACATCTCGGGTAATTTATTCTTTGTATTTTGAACGAGCAGATGTTAATATTTGAGACGTGCGGCATTTATAAGTATATTACAGGTGTAAAGTTTTGTGACCACGAAATTCGAAGCAGGTGATGATATCATACATTATGTTTTTGGCTCCGACCAGAAGCTGCAAAGATATAATTTGATAGGCCTCTTTTATTGAGTTTAGTAAATATTCATGATTACCACGCAATTTAAAAGCAGTAAATATTGGCTTGTACAATAGAGCTTTGACGACGACTGGGGTATGCAAGAAAGAAGGTAAATGTTCTTAATTGTACCATGGCAGACACATTTGTAGTATACAATGCACGACCGTATACAAATTGGTCATATTGATTCGGAAATATACAATCTTTGTTCGTGCTACGGCACTATTTTACTTAAATTTCGGGGATGTCTGAGTGAAACTCTTCCTGCCAATGGTTGTATTTTAGAGATTCACATCTTTCCGAAGCCGAATCTCAGTTATACTTTTTCTCGTTAAAAAGATTCTTCTATGCCTGAAAAATAAACAATTTTCATGTCGTTTTTTCCCTTACGCATCATAAAAACGATTTAAACAGGATTATATGTCAGCTAATGTAAAATTCAATGATTCGCCCTGCTCGGCTGACAAAGTTACAGACTGAGATTACATAATGCTGCTGACGTAAATTCAAGATCCAGCATCGGCACGGTACATTCCGTTATTGAAAACGCGTGTGATACTATGATGGAGAACCAACAGATCGATTGGGGTATGAGGTGGAACCCAGGATTATCAGATGAACAGTACTCCTCCTCTGCCGACAAAAGGCATAGCCATCAGCCGTTGGCTGCCGGGCCAGATGAGGAGGAGGGCCCTTGCCAAGATTCCTCACTTGACTTTGAACCTGACCAACTAAGCCAGGGCGTGGGAACTTTGTTAGCATTTATGCGGTTCGGAAGCAATCGTGTCACATTTAGCGTATATTGCCTGTATAGTTTTCCTTTTCTTAAAAAGCTGCAGCACTAATCAGTTTAGGTATACAGGATGGATGTATTTCTCCAAAGAGACGTCTTGTAATCAGGATGTAGTCGAAAGAGAATACTTAATCGGCCACCAAAGCGAAAAGTGTCTTATTTTTAGAAGAATCGCTCTATTTCGCCCTGTTCAGGAAGGCTACCACGCAGAACCAATTGGAAAAGATTTCAGGTGTTAATTTGGCGGATCGGAGACTGCCTTCTCATTGTCTGAAGTTTGTATCCACCTTATTATTAATCAATTTGCCAAGCGTAATAACTGTCTCGGTGGTGCAATTACCGTTCCAATGTACTTGTGAGGGGCAGTGGAAAATTTCAGGAAACTTCACTTCCGCATCAAAATGGCATACTCAGGATCCGTTAATCCCTTCACAAAAAGGCAGAAAAGTAGGCAGGTGTATTTTTCGCTCGAATAGCTCACAGAAAAGTTAATAAGCCTTTACCTTCATCATCCTGGGATTCCCAACTTTTACATATGCGACACATTGATCCTTTTTCCCGCGCAAATCTCAATTGAGAATTTTGAAATGTCCTCCGCTTGAGTGTTTCGAGGCGTTCTTGATAACATATTTTACATCATACCAAGTTGGACTGAATGTCTCCAATCCCAAGCGATCGCGAAGAAAAAGCTTTTGCGCGACCACGCTCTTGTTGATTTATATTAAGCAAAAATATTTCCTTTTGGTATGAATAACCAACAATACAGGAAACTACGTGGAGAATTAGTGCATGTTTTCAGCAGCTGAATAAGGTTGACTGACCTCCAAAGGTTCATATATATTTGAAAGTAGAAAGAAGTGCATTGGTCCAGGTTATCCATAAAGTTCAAGATCATGCAAATTGCTTGATATTCTTTCGAGTTATACGCAAAAACATGCTTTCTTGTAAGCAGATCATGACCAAGCATAAGTAGGTCAGGGACGCTTATTCACAAATTCGTGCATCCCCTATTAAATTTGGCTTGAAATAATGTTTGGATCACTTTTTTTAATGTGTTTATATGACCTTAACCTTTGTTATACAACGCAAATTGCTAGAAATGCGCCTTTGATTAGGCAACCTTGAAAATATGGGTCAAAGTCAGTTGCCAAGTATAATTTACACAACTTAATTACTTAAAGTTTATTTCTGGTGGATTAACAGCCGCGAAGACTCCGCTATTCTGTGCACAATTTTCTCTCCAGGCTCTTTTTCGCGGGGGGGGGCATGTGGTTTCTTTTGGCCTTTATAAGATACATACATACATACATGCATGCATGCGTACATACATACATACATACATACATACATACATACATACATTGGTGCTGAACGTTGCTGATTCGAGTCTTGGCCGTCTTGGCACAAAACATATACATACATGATTAACCAACTGAATGTATGTTGCCCGGCCATGCCTAAACTGAGAACAACATAAGCACCAGGACATTAACCCTCTTATCTGCAGTTTCCAGGTCTCAATTTAATATTTTATATGCTATGTGTTTGTACCATATGATTTTACGTGTTACTGTAAATCATTTGGGTCCTGTAAGCCATTGTACTTTTACCTACTGTTTGTATGCTCAATAGGCCTACTCCCTGTTATTATTGTCATTTCGTATTTAACTGTTTCATGAATATTGTTTGAAATCATGACAAATATTGAATTAACTCAAAACCAAACACCATGAAATGACATGACATCTATAAAACTCACGCACAAAGCAGTGGAATCTTTCCTACTCTTGTCTGTTACCTCACAGGTTGTCACAGAGGGCAGGGATATGGTCATTTTTCACATGAGCACAACTTACTACAGAGTGAGGGCTGTCCAGGGCAGTCTGATAATAGTCTTTATCCAATATCCAACACTCGATATTTTATTAATCACTCGATATCGCACATGGAGGATCAGTCAAAGTTGCGCTGAAACTACCACAAAAGCACCAGATGTGGACAAATAAACATCAAATGTCTGATGCTATATCTGACACAAGTAGAAGTTGCAGAGTGAAAACAATTACGGGTATGATTGTATGTATGATATGAAAGAGGGCAGACAATAATAAAAGTAATATTTCATATATATATATATATATCAGTGATGTGCCAGGAAGGTCTTCCTGTATATATATATATATATATATATATATATATATATATATATATATATATATATATATATATATATATATATATATATATATATATATATATATATATATATACAGGAAGACCTTCCTGGCACATCACCCGTTTTCACTGGGATCTCAGATGTTTTTGTGTCATTATGATGCTAACGTTGACTCTGTATTGTAGATAGATATTACCTATATATTGTGCAGCCAATTCTTGTTTTTTATTCATTTTCATCAGGACAGATTCGATTAATGTGGTCTTCACAGAACACCTCAGTGAAAGTTTATTTTGGATTTTTCATTCGATATGTGTCTGTTTTGATACTTTTCCGTATTTTTTCATTTTTATTTAATGTGTTTTGCCAAAAGTGTATATAATATGCTCATTAACTATAATGTGCATTTTGTGGCTAGTCCACGACATTTAAAAACATTAGAACTGGTGGTTATATGCAATTGTCAAGGTTTTCAATACTTCTGATGTAGACAAATTTTCAACTTTAAACGTTTCTCTTAATGTTAAATAAGGACAAGTTAACTTATCGAAGCTATGTTGAAGATGCTGAAAAACCTATGTATTTATATACCGGTTAAATAATTTAAACTCCCTGATTAGGTATTACTGCGGAGACTAAATGTTACAGACGACATTAAACCTCCTCAGAAAGACACTAGAGTAATTCGTGTGAAAAGACATTGGACCTAGGCAGGTCATAATAAAGACACTATAGCAATCCTTGAGAAACGACCTAAGACCTAGGCAGGTCCTAATAAAGACAGCACCGAACTAGAAAAGAGTATTTGCTTCAAAATAAATCTGTCTGTGTGCCTTTAAAATTTGTGAAAATTAAATGTTACAACTTTTCTCCTTTGGTACTTCACGTTCCATTCAGCTAATGGCTGGATGAAAATTTCAAAGTCAAAATGACCTTGACCTTTGACCTTTATAAGTCACATATAAATTGCCAAATGTACAGTGGTACAATACTCACAATTTAAGCCCAACATGAACAAAATCAGATGAAAAGTTATGGCAAGATGAAGCCTTCAAAGGTCCAAATGACCTCAACCTTTGCCCTGTAGAGGTTACGTGTTCTTACAAAAATGTGCAGTGTTGCATACCTAAGATTAGAGTCCAATATGAGTAATAGCTGGATGAAACTTTTAAAGGTCCAAATGACCTTGACCTTTCAAGGTCACATGTAGTTTGAATAATGTGCAGTGTTCCAATAGCTACGATTTGAGCCCAACATGATCAAAATTGGATAAAAATTGACCAAGTAATGGCTAGAAGAGAGCCACCATTGAAAGTTGCCTTTGACCTTGAAATGACCTTTGACCTTGAAATGACCTCTACCTGAAGTGAACCGTGACCTCTAAAATGATGTTTTGATCTAATATTGACTTTTGACCTTGTTATGACCTTGACATTTGAGATGACATTTGCCTTGCTATGATCGAACACCTATACACGCAGAACCACATCTACTATAGAATATAAGATATTGAAGATTGAAAACTTTAATTAGCTCTCATTTGCATAATTTTGAAAAGCATGATCTCTCATTCTAAAAAGGCGAGACTTCATCTCCGGAAGTATAATTGTGCCAAGTTTGGAGTTTCTACGTATAATACTTTTCAAATGAAATGTCGGACAAATTTGCCTGTTAAGAAAGGAAGAAAGAAAGAAAGAAAGAAAGAAAGAAAGAAAGAAAGAAAGAAAGAAAGAAAGAAAGAAAGAAAGAAAGAAAGAAAGAAAGAAAGAAAGAAAAAGGAAAGATAGAAAGAAAGAGAGAATGAATTAGTAAAAAATCAATATATCTGTTTTGGAACACAGACATAAGAATCTCCGTGAAACAACCTTGGACCTAGCAGATCCTAATAAAACATATGGCGCTGTAGATTTGTGTGGTGCATAACTGCTTCTCTTATAAATCATTCTATGCGATCCCAATTGACCTGGGCCTACTTCTTTGTCTGAATAGAAACTTTTCACAGGCAAGCTTGCCATTTCACATAAAATCCGAGCTTCTTCTAAACAACAATCTCATAACCTGTCTAAATCTTTGCCATCTGAATTGTTACCTCCCAAAGGGATATCTTTTGGGTTAATTTCTCAAGCAATTTTACTTAAATTTTTTGTATTTATACACAAGCCATGTCATTAATATATCTTGCGTTGTTTGATAAGTTTGTAGCTATTCGAAAGTCTCTTTTCATCATTTTATCCATAAAGTAGTAAAGTTGTCTGCAGTGAACAAAAGGAATAGCGCACAGAAATTGTAACGCATGTATCAAAGTTTCAACAGTGTAAGATTTAACATTATTTTAATAATATTTATATTAAATTTTGATTTTAGATACCAACTCGGAAGAATTGCTCATGCCCCCAAAGCAACTTATTTCACAGTTAATAAAAAGTGCATTACAGTATTTAAGGAAATGAGTCTTAATTGCAGTCAAACACAGTGTTACTTCCTTTGATAGTTGTTTTGTTGTACATTTTGAAGCACTAGCTATGAATCTAGATTTAAAAGGGTTTTTATGCAACTTGTGTATCCAGAATAAAAGTGGATATCTTCGGAACTGTTAATATTAACTATGTAGCTAGTGTTATCAAGTATGCCATTTCCGTCAAACTGCATCCGGCCCGGATTCCTTTCTATATTCTCAAGAAATCGGATTAAAGTTGTGATAATTTGTGTTTGTTTTCTTTAATTCTTAGGGGAAAAGTTTTTTTTTTGGGGGGGGGGGGGGTCTGTTTTTGTTTTTTTTGTTTTTTTGTTTTTTTTTTTGTTTTTGGTTTTTTGGGGTTTTTTTTTGTTTTTTTGTTTTTGGTTTTTGTTTTGCTTGATTTTTGGGGGGCTTGTTTTTAATTTTATGACTACGAAACCACGCCTTTTTTAATTTTCAAAGCGGACGCTATCAAACTGTGGCACAGATTCTTTTCTAATGTAAGGCCAAACCACCCAGGAGAATCAGCTGTGCTAGGGGACCACCTGTCTCAAGGGGCTGATACCAGTTTTTAGCGGCGTATATCAATTGTAACCTGTCTGAAGGGCCCACCTGTTTGTCGCATTCAGTGAGCCATTTAACTTTAACTAAGCACCAAGTGTTCTTTGGGGCAATGTGTGCTAAAGATACGTTATGGCACAGTGTTGTAATATTTTGATTGTTAAAGGGCAAATTCAATACGTTTTAATTTTGTGCGTACATAGAAAGGTCTATGATTAAATGGCCAGTGCACTTTACAACAATAAAATTAGAAAATGCTAATCTTTGTTGAATATCGTATTGTGTATCCATTAACTTTCATATGAACCAAAAAAACTATTTATTTTTATGAAAGAAAACATCTTGATAAATGTAAACCAAGAACAGATATTTCGTAACTGTTTAGTCATTAAAGGTTTTAAATTACAATTAAATTTTCCATATTTTGAGTATAAACAAATAATAGCTCAAACACATTTCCAGATAAACATTTGCTTTGATCAAAATAGACTGAGCATATTGCTAGCTGCAAAATTGTATCTCAAAATTTTCATAAAAAGGTTTAGTTCAGATTTTAAAGCTTTTTAAATTTTATTCAAAATTTTGCACATTTCAATCAAATTTCAATAATCTATAAGAAATTACCTAAGCACTTTTCAATAAATCTGAGATACCGTATTTTAGACACAGGTGCTTGCTTCAATTAAATATTGCAAGCTAACTTGTATATTACTTTTTGAATATGCTATTTTTTGTTTTATGTAAATTTTTGTGAATGTTTATTCGAATTAAATAGAAATTGTTGAAATGGTTAAATCTGAAATTCACAAGTAAATTTAAATTTAGACATTTGTTTTTCAGAAAATATATTCTTTTGGATAGTCTTGCAGGAAAAACGAATGAAATAATCACATATTTCTACATGAAATTCACAAAGTGTACTGGTCCCTTAATAAGGCATTGTTTACGTATATGGGAATATACTGTGATGTATACTTATTTGTAGACTGTCCTGTCCCCTATTTTACCCGTATTTGCTACGAGCAAATTACCTATTCCCTATGGTAAGTAAGTAATCAATTGTCCCTGTTCCCATCGGAGGTCTCTTATGACAGGTTCCACTGTACATGCTCTGACTACCGGTACCAATTTTGCCAAGCACAGACTTGCAGCAAACCTTACAAAATTCCATCTTTATTCGTTTACCGGCCGACTACATTCAAATTGGAGTGTTCTACGCATGCTTACCGATGAGTGTGAAGAGGGGGAGATCGCCTGCAAGACTTGTACTTATGTAAATTACGAAAGCCTGGCACAATTGATTCATAATGATGCGCTGAGTTTCACTGGGAGTTTAAATGTATTGATATAACAGGTTTTTTCCAACACCAGATTCCTCATCAGTTTCTGAAAACGTATAGAATGCTGATCGCATGCTTTGTCGGCCTCTTTGTCAGGGAGGCCAGCAAGTGGTAAAGTACACATAAATCCATTGGACCACACTACCAGAAGAGATTCATCATCCTTAAAAAGGTGATTCCTAATTTCCTGTCTTGATTCAGTTTGTCTCCTGTATCTTTCTCTGTCAATACTGAAGAAATGAAACGAACTTATAACCAGCTTAGGCACCCAAAGTACATACATTTCTTCGTTAATTATAATGAAGAAAATGAAAAGCGCACAGCAGATAAATATCCAAACACCCATGCTTTTCAAAGAAAATGTGAAATTAGGGATGTTCATCAGGCAAAGTAAATAGAACATCCATTGCATGATAACATTACTAGAAAAATCTGTTACCTTCACCAGCCAATGTGGTCAAAATTCGACATCCAGAAGAAAGAGCAGATACATGTACAGCTTATCCTTCTCTTGATAGCCCATGTGAGCATTTTTTGCAACCAATTTTAATGTGCTGATGCCTGCGGCAGTGCGAAGCAAGACAAAAAAATACCCCTGTCTGAGAATAAATCAACAAGATTTTTATCTAATTTGTCATTAAGTGCTACTCAGCACTCCAGAAGCCAATGAATATGTGTCTCACGCTGAGGGTTCCTTTGTGGCACTGATTGCATTTAACACTTTCCCACTGAAACTGGCTGGCTTGATTCAAATGTCATCCACTTTAAGATCATCTTACAATGTGAATTTTGATGAGCAAATAGTTTCAAATAAAAGTCCAAGAAGAGTAGTAGCTGGAAAATTCAGCTTTAGGAGCAGTTTCGCGCTGGTGCATAGTTTAAGGGGTTAGGAGTTAAGCGCACGAACAACTTGCTGCAGAGCATATACCCACCAAAGAAGCCATTAGCTTTTGGGTCCTCTGCCCTTTTTTTTAAGGAACTTGTGAAGTCTAATTGCGGTAACTTACCTAAATGAGAAAGTGTGTTTACGAAAGAGGTCATTACAACAGAATTATGTTTCGCTGGCATCAATAGAAAGTTACCAGGCAGCTATGTTCTTTTTGGCCTTGGTCAATAAAGCGCCTTCCAGGCATTAATTCTGGGTAATCTCCCTGCCGTATTGGCTAGGCACAGACTTAAAGTTCTATGCAAAACCTTTGTGGCTCAAACTGCTATAAAGAAGGATAAAGTGAGCACGGTTTGCTTTCATTATAAGCGCAAATTTCAGCTGCTATTGCCAGGATTCTGATCCACTTTATCCCAAACAATACCTGGATTTCATAGAATAAAAGGACCATCTTCTTCTCTTACGCATCATCTTTGTAGGGCAGTGTGGATGAGACCATTAAACAGTAACTCCATTAAGAGGATCTGCATCCATAGATGTTTACTTACACGTGATTTGTAAAGCACGTAAGCACATGAGAAGCCATAAATTACAATGTGCTATTGATTTATAACCGTGACTATTGGACTGAGAATCAGTTTCTCATCTCATATGATACACAAAGTATTGGCGAGACTTTTCGCAAAATAAACCGATTTCGATGATGGATCTCAGACACAAATTGACTATCAAATTTCTTGTTGAATCCATGGTACCTGCAGGCATCTATGGTGCGCCATGGGTGGGGGCATATTTTCTTACCTTTACTCCGGTTGGCCATATTGCTTCATCACACAATTCAGCGAATTGTGACGCTAGTACAGTAAGTTTAAATGGCTTAAAATTTGAATTAGGATTGGAGACACATTCTAGAGCTCTTAAATCGAACTCGGCATCGAGAGCATGTAGACGTAAATGTCTAACTGAGGTACTTATATAAACTCTATATATAAATAAGTCCCTGTTAGGTTAAGGTGCACTTCTGAAGGGGCCAGATCGGAGGGTAGCGTTACCGGTAATGGTTTTTCTACGCTTGTTTTCATCACGGCGATTTTTTCGCCTGGCATACCAAGGCACCTGAAATCCGTCACTATCTGTGTGTTGGTAACGACCAATGACAAAGTCATTTCTTGTGCAGAATGGTTCACTATTAGCAATGCTGGCACTTCTAGAACTTGCCCTATCCAAAGAGGTCTGACTAAAGCCTGGTGGTATAGAACCAGAAGCAGAGCGATCTGATCGTTAAGCACCGTCAAATGACATTCCCGTGCCCAGGCCTCGACCTGCACCCCGTCGTGAGCTACGCCCTCTAACGTGGTCACGACCTCTGCCTCTGTAATTTACCCTTGTTTCGGTATCAGCACTATCAGTCGTAATTACTGGTCTATGGGGGACTCCTTGCAGTACAGAACGATCTACTTCTGTAGGGTTGGCCACTGAATCGTGATTTCCATTCCTATCGCCTGCACTCATGGGTAAAGTATTAACCCCCAACAGCCCACTAGTTTGATTCAATAACTATTGTAGGCATGTTGTTTGCTTTGTCCAGTTTGTAGAGTGTAAATAGAATGTCTTGAACATTTGCTTCGTTACAAGTTCTCCCATTAGATCTGGCAGTTGAATTTTTTCTATTCTTTTTTTCCCTAATCACGGATGTCACAACATGGAGGTATTATACGTCCATGGTCACAACAATTCCACAGGGCATCTTTGGCATCGAAAGCATCTTCGGCACAAACGTGACCCAACACAAGATTTTTTACATTGTCAACAGAGCCACTCTGCAGACTGAACAGCAGGTATGCAAGCAGGGGTTAAATAACGATATTTTGTGACCCATTTTGTCCGTTACCGTATCTCCATTACTTGTATTGTCTATTCGGGCATCACTGGGTTCATCATTATCAACACCATAAGTGTCTGGTGATGTCACTACTTGTTGTCTTACTATTGGAAGATATTTTTTCTTTTGTGACTGTAATGTCGTCATCACCACCGACAGGGAATCATGCACCATGGCAATTTTTGCATAAAAATAAATTATCGTCATAATTTTCCACAGAACATTCCCTTTTTGTTAAAGGTCCTATTGATTGACTGGGTACCATAATTTAGAAAATTGATGTTTAGGGTTCTTAGAAATGACATACGAAAACCAAAATGTTTAATTTCATTTTCGAATACTGTTTTTTTAGCTCCAAAAAATGCATCACATTTGCGACAGGAAAGCACGCGATTTTTTTTCCGATCATGGCCCGATGTTGGAAAGTGTTACTGACGTCACAAACGTAACCCGCTCGCCATGATGTATGTGTTCTAAGCCAGAGTGCCTTCAGCTTGCCAAGAGTTATGGAAGATAAAACAGAGCATAGTGATTCTGGAGAGTATAAATTGAGTTTTTTATGTACGTGGTCTTATAACGATGAAGAAGAATTAATAAGAAAAGCTGAAGCAGCAGAGGAAAAGGTCATTCAGCCTCACACTCATGAGGGGACGCCCAGAACCCTACCGTGACCAGTATTGCAGGGAGTGCAGCCGTAGTACAGCCAGACGACCCCAACTTGCCGTCTGGGCAATGATAATTCGTTGCAAACGAGATATTTCCAAACAAAAATTACAAGATTCCATTTAACAAGAACAAGCATGAATGCAATAAATTGGAATTTGCTTTAAGAATCGGCCCAGGTCTTACAGTGTTTCAAATTCTAGAATCCATGGAAACAGCTACGGCCAACGTCTACGGTATATAAAAGTCTAAACAAACAGTTAATTTTCCTTTCCCATGTGTATGGTCTATGGATGATTAAATATAAGTTAGCATTTATGAATATAGCTTTCAATATCAGTGTAACTCCTACCCGGCAGTAACCTCACGATTTTGTACACCCGATTATTGGGAGCCGATCGTGTCACACACACTGGCACATGACTAAAAAAGATGAAAGGCCAGCCGGTCTTGGCATAGATGAGGCGTGAATGTGGTAGCTATCCAAACAAATGTTATCTGGGTATGGGATTAAACACTTCGCAAATGACACACTTAAGTTTTGTTACAATGTTACTTTGTAACAAAACCCTAGACCGGCGTTGTCACTGTGACATTCGATTGATAATTATGTGATACATTGTAACAGTCGTTGAATTACTAGACCTATAGTTTGCCGTTATGCAAGCTTTGACATCAGAATCATACTGAAGATTAATTTATAAATACTGGAGAAAAAAGAAAAACAAATCGCTGTTCCTGGTTTTATGAGTAATATAATTTGGCCATTTCCATGAATCCTTCCATTGGCAAACGATGGGACCGTATTTGGCAACAGCAGCAGCTTTTCCTTGCCAAACCTATCATAAACATCATCATGTTTAGCAAATCAAAGTCTCTTTCCACAAAGTGTTCGCTACATAGGTTAGATCGGTTTCCAGGGCCTTGCCACTTGTCCCTGTAAATCTGGACTGAGCGGGTATACGTTCTCCGTATTTCCAGGTCTTTGGGGGGAATGTAAACAAGCTGTTGAGCTTGTATTGCCACGATTGACAGAATCACACCGACCCATCCTGGGCGGGAACAGGGACGAAAATGAATACTTGGACATGCATTTTTAATCCTGTTGATAAAGGGTGAATAAAATATGTTGAAACAAAGTGACACTTGACAGCCATGGATCGCAAGCATGGTCGGAGTCTTCCCTGTCAGCCATCGGTGTTGCGTTTGTGACGACGTCACAAGCCTTTCGTGCCTTGCGGGTGTAGGAAAATAAACGGAAAGCGACGATTGAAGGCGCAGTGAGTTCTTAAATAAAAATGTAAATACAAGTATTAATTTCACATTGTTTTTTTTTTAATCGCACAGTATTGTGAGAACAACCCATGAGTCACCCATGTATCAAATTTGAACATGGTCAATCAAGAGGACCTTTATAGGGACATGGGCTGTCACTTAACCCGGCACATTGAGGTATATCTGAATAATTGTAAGGTGATACATACTTGAATCAGTGGCTGTAAAGACTGAAACAATACCACAAGTTCTTTACACTTGGGAGCTGGTGACCCATATACAATAGGTAATGTTTGGTATGTATTCCATTATATTACGTAGTAGTAGAATTTTATTGACATCATAAGGAGTCTCGTTAGACTCATTCGTCATACATTACGCATATGTACGTACAGCATGTATAAGTTCAGCGGGAAAAATTCTCAAACTCACACCGATTGCTGCAATGATTGAAAAAGGCACTTGACTTGTGTCTAATATCTGTCCTTTCACAACAGACGGTACACTGTTCGGTCAGAATTTACTCATTATTTTGATGTGGCTATTTTGAAAACAAAATATTGCTTACACTTTAATGCACAGCAATCGAAAACAGGTTAAAAGCAGTGTATGTCCCTAGATATTTATTTTGCTTTATTCGCATCTTGAGGGTTGAATGACAACTTAGTGTTTGAATTAGTCAAAAATACTAGCTGGAAGCCGAAAAACCGTCTCAAAATACATCCTTTTGGGTATCACAATTGTGATGTTCCCAGTTGAAAGTTGAACCTCATATACGTCAGGACCATGACACTTTAATGCACCTTTAATTATATATCTATTCAGGATGATAATTATAAAGAAATGATGTTGGCCTTTGACTAATGTTTAGAGATATATGCTGATAAAGTGCAGTTTGGTTTGTACTGACATGTACCTGCCCCCTATTTGGGGGAAAAAACACATTGGGGCCGCTTGAAAACATACATGGGCCCCCTGGTGACAATTAGTCTGGTAACTTTCTAGTGCCAGAGGTAGGAAAAGCACAAAAATATTCACTTCCGGGAACAAATAATAAGTTAACACACACACACACACACACACACACACACACACACATATATATATATATATAAAAATATATATATGTATGTATATATATATATATTTACATCACAATCAACTTGTCTTATCACTAAAAAGGTGATAAATGACTGACAATTGATAAATTATGGATGTGAAGGTATGAAACAGGTTTATAGAAAATACCAACTTGCACCTCCACCCCAACACAGGAGAGTGCTAGACAATTTAGCATGAGCGGGCGCATGCGTGGAAAGAGACGCTTAAAGGTTAACTGGGTGAGTAAATTGGATTATTGTTGTCAAAGGTACTTACCTACGAACCTGTCTACAAAAGACAACTTAGCTCAGATACATAGCTAAATATACAAGTCGGAGCTACAACCTTTTATAATATGTCTCTTCTTAACTTTCAAACATCTTGGACCAGGGTATATGTCGTTTCTAGAACCCTGCCCTGAAGCTTGAGTGAGAAGGTGTCGGAAACAAAAATGACGGTAACATTCGTATCATGGGTTCATCTGTCATTCATGACTAAAAAGTCACGTAAGTTCCTACAACTTTACCAAATATTGGCTACAGTTCATCACCTCCAGGATATTTCATTCTGCCGTGGTTAGAATGGTAATTTTTGCGAGCAAAGATGCCTTTGTCTCGTAGTTTCACTAGGACCGAATCAAGTTAATAATATTACTGAAGAGTCTATACTGTAGCTGTATCTTTTTTCTGAGCACATTCAACGTCAGGTTTCATGTAGTGATATTTAACATTTCAAGGCATGTGCTGGTGTCAATGATAAGAGAAGATTCCACAAATATTGCATAGATGGAATTAGGATGAGTTTTATCCTCCACATCCATACAGCGATCGAATCCGATGTATAATTTTTTACGCTGTATTTCTCTGTATGGTCTTATGAAGCACTAGCTGATAATTTTCGGTGACATAAGATGTCCTATTATTGATACCAATGGATGTGAACCTGTACACTAATCATCTAATAGTGTTCCTGTTAATTGACAAGCCTGGTAGGAGGAGATGCACTCCTTCCTGTGGGAATTTATCATTCGATTCATCTTTAGCTTGTCATCTGATATTGGAAAATACAGTCAAGTCGACACACTGGAGCTAGAACTCAGGAAATGACAAGCACTGCTTGGCATGCAAAGAAATTGAAAAATTCGGTGTTCATGTGCTATGTCAAAAAATTGGCCCGAAATTTTCAAAATCTTTATGTAACTGGAGCTCGTGATTATTTTACCGAGTAAAATGTGCCCATGAAAGATAAAGAGGGGAATCAATCTTTGTGTATGAAAAGTAAACTGAGCTAAAGATATTGGTATTGCGACTTCCAAGTTTTCAATGGTATGATAACGTATGGTGTTCAATTACGCAATGATCAATATGAGAACATGCTAACATGTTTAGTATTGGGATTCTAGTGTAACTGAGTGTTTAGCTTCCCTAAAACCGCTAACTGTGTCCTCTTCGAACATTGTGGACATTTTCCTCAAGTCGATCTCTAATAATAAGCTAACTTGGTTGTGTGTGAAAAATCTTTAAAAGACATCTAGGATAAAGTGCGAATAATTGTTTTGAAATTGCACATGTGCATATGTTAGAGTGCCTAGTTCTTGGAGGGCCATTGCCATGAATTTTTTGTAGTCAACGGGCAATTATGATTGCATGCATGTCAGTTTGTGGATTGTAAGTAATGAGCTGTTTGAGCAAGGATTTTGAAATTGAGCATGAAGATTATACTTCAAAAGAACCAGGTCAGGAAAGTGTATTTGAGACCGTGTCCTGTTTGCCATATTCAGATGATTACCTTTGCTTGCAGTGTGATTAATATAAAACTTTGTATAAGTGGGGTGTGCTACGACACCTCGATTGCAGCGTACCACAGCATATCCATCTACCAAATTCTATATTACGCTCCTCCTTCTTTGTAGTCATTAACTGTTACCCTCACATAAATACCGGAATTAAGTTTTTTTTTTTACTTCGTACTACCATGTGAACTAGGTCTTTGACATTGCACATGATGGTCCTCTATAAGGATTATGTTGAGAGACCAGTCATGGGTGACCTTGACCATAGTTTTAACGTTACATGGCCATTTCAGTACAGTAATTTTTACGGTTTTCTCCACAACCCGAGAATTATTTAAGCTAGTTTTACGATGAGCCTCAAAACGGTTATGTTGAGACCGCCTGTGGGTGATCTTGAGTCAATTCGCAAGGGCAGTATGCCACTTGAGTGTTATTAGTTGATATGATTATTATTTATAAGTTAAAAAGAGTATTATTCGACCTAGGACTTTTATATTGTAAATGATGATGGCCTTCTGTAACAGCCAGGTAGCGATTGCCTTTTTCTTTGACAGCAATACGGTAATAATAATTGTGTGACGTTTTATGCCTTGAGTCTGGCTAAAGAAACAAAGAAAGTCATACTGGTCTAAACTTTGCAATAGTATTCAGCGAGCGCACGGCTTCAGGAAGGCCTGTCAGCATTAGGAGTCACGACTAGACCCACTTTTTATGCATCCAAGTTTCAACCAATTTGAAAGTAAAACATATCCATGGGACTTAGGACTCCACAACTTAATTTTATAATCATCAAGTATTTTTCCTGGATTGATAACCCAACGCCCCGAACAATTTATGAAAAAGATATACTCTAGGGGAATATTCCATTCCTCATTTGATCCATACACTAGATGACTGATTTCTTTGCCCATTTGTGAGAAGAAGACTGATCTTTTCAAAATGTACAAAGCAACCTGGCCCATGTAACTGCTTCTGAGTGCAACGTTTCTTTACTGTTATCTTTGCATAATAATAAAATATAGCTGTATGTACAGGCACAGCATGCAGTCAAGCTTTATCACTGATCAACAATCTAGTGAAGAGGCATTTAATTAGTGACCCAGTACCAGATTACAGCAGATGTTAATCGTTTGCTGTGTCTACCATACGGGTATAGTGGGCACCCCACTGTCCTTATCAGCAAAATAAGCGTAATGTGCATGCAAGGAAGAGATAAAAGCTTAACCTGGACACCACCACCATTGCCATTGTACGCGACCTGGCCTTTCATCTACTTGGAATATGAAGCTATTCTTCCTCTAAAGCAGTGTTTCCATCAAGCTTAGTTCCAAAGCTAAACTTATTTGTGTTTTTGTACTTACAGAGATCTGCATCGCCTGCATGGAATTTCTTTCCAGAGGCCGTTTTGGCACATATATCTAAACACGGAAATTAATATATTTAAATGCTGCCTTTAGTAACCAGCGATTTGATGTCGTTACCAATGTAAAGCTTTCGATAGTATTCATTATCACCAAGGAATCACTATCATTACCTCCTCGATGAAAAGGATTTTACCCCTCTGACGTGACAGTTCATTCCTACCTTCCACGGATAATTTACCAACTTGCGTCAATAACCCCTGTCTGGTTAATCAAGAGCTGAGTACTATTCCGTGGATAAATTACCAACTTGTTTCAATAACCCCTGTCTGGTTAATCAAGAAATGAATATGATCAGTATCCATATTGTAAAGTTTCTGAGTCCACAACACTTGGGTGACAGACATATGCGGATCACCTATATGTGAACAGGAGATATCTATCACAGCACAAACGGAGATCTCAAGTAGTTTCGATAAATTTGCTGAAATTAGACACCAATTTAAGTACATTGATTTGCCTCATCTAGTCAATCTGTGTCATTCGTCACATACTTTATTTACTTCACTGATCAGTTTTGCCGGCTTTGGGTATCTGTGCCTTCAAGCTCGATGATTGTTCATATTGGTCGGTCTGGGCATCGCGGAACATATAAACCTACTATGAACATAATATAGCAATAGTATGGCAATATGGGTGTCCGATGTACACGGCAGCAGATGATGCAAAGGCAACATGACAGACCATCGCTTGATTGTGCTTTCCATCTCAGAAACGTACCCAAGAGGGGAAACTGATCTTCCCATTAAATGATTGATTTAAACATATTTCATTTCAACAGAAAAGGGATTGAAGAACAAGCTTAAAGCTTAATATATAAACTCCTCTCCGTGTTAATACAACATGACAATTTCGACAAAGCAGGTCAGTAGATAACAATAAGTGCATGATAAAACAAAATAAGCAGTACAACTTTTACAAACAAGAGTGAGATAACTCAAGCTCAGGATAATTTCCATTACAACATGAACACAATTATATGAATACAATATGTATACCAATAAGGGTAAGTGTACTGGTCAGATGATGCTATTGAAAGGAACAGATTTTGAACAGCGTTAAACAGAATTTCGTTTTCTCCCGTGGTAGCCGAAGGACACCCGAATAACATGTTGTTTACTGTTGGTTGTATTGAGGGTGGAATTTGTTGAAATAGCTGGGACCTTGCTATTATGTATTGGGAGCAGTCGAGCAGAAAATGTTTCACAGTTTCACGTCCCATTCCGCAATTACAATCGGGGTTATCAACAAGATTATGCTTTAACAGGTGATGATTCAGAGAACTCTGTGCGTAGCATTAAATATAGGCAGTCTTAGAAAATGTGTGTAACCAAAATAAGTGTCCAAAGATGTGAATTCCATTTACGCCAGAAATAGGATCCGATATTCGAAATTTAATACTGATATTATTCCAAAGTTATTGCCGTAAGTTATTTGTTTCATAATTATCTTACTGTTGATATGAACCTAAATTACCAGGAGCATTTGATGAGTATTTGACAATGACATTTTCATATTGCGAAAAAATGGAAGAGATTTTGTGTTTTGATCCTTTTAAACAACATGTGCATAGCCACGGTAGTCGGTGAGGCAAGACAACAAGCTTAACGATCACTATACTACACTGACCAAAAGAAGAAATGCAAGACATCGAAAGCCACGTAATGTTTCTCAAATTTAATTAAAATTTGTACACTCAGTTTGTTTTAACGGACCATATGTACACCTTGTCCTTGAACTTGAAAATTACCCCTACAAGCAGGAAATTAAGGTCTGGCATATAAAATATTCGAATTTGAATTTGTGGTAGTGTCGGCAATATAAAAAAAAGTTACAGGACATGTATATATCTTCTCATCATCAATAATTTAAAATTTGTCAAAACCAAATGCTCTGCTGAAATATCTATGCTGACTGGAATTTTAGACTTTGGTCAGTGGACCTTCGCTTTTAACTTATTCATTGCCCACCAAGGACGAAAAGAACTAAAGATGTGTGGTCCCATATTACTCTATCTATGTTTGTTTTGCCTTTAATTGAGTATATATATATATATATACAGCAGAAAATTGCAGAAAAAAATTGATTGGACATAATCGTTGAAAAAAAGAAAGTTAATATTCCCTCCATTGCGTACATGTGTGGGTTCTCGTCCACTACCGTTATTGTGATACGCAAATTTGGGAACAACCTGATAATGAAAAGTACCATGATTTTTGTAAGCTCTCCTCCTGTAGGAAGATACCTGCTGAAATCAGGTGGATGCGATGGGCACTGAAGGAGACTCACAGTAATTATTTGCAAGGTCCTCAGCATGCTGATTTCCTCTCATCACTAGAAAAAAGATCATATTCAGCGTGTTTCAAACTTTTAAATACCGTCAGGTCAGTCCAATCAATAATGATTTCTTCTTGTAGTCAATGTTAGATGCCGAAACGGCATATTTTGCGAGGCGCAGATTGTATAGGTTGTGAGTCACGTTTCCCACAGTACTGATGTCACTTTGCCAAATATGAGTGAAAGATAAAGTTCAGTTTATGGGTTTTGTACTGTGGTATACAAAATCAATTTTAGCGCCCATATCATTACATTACCATATAGAATCCCTTATGATACGTTTGATCAACTGCCTTACATATGTTCTTAAGGTGCAATCAACGATAGCGGTCAGAAAGAGCGGTACAAATAAAGACTCCAAAATACCGCAAAACAGCTTCTGAAATTCAATTTTCGTAATGACACAACTCGTAAAAGTCGACTCCTTGTGCATAATACAGATACGGCGGAATCGAACACTTTCCTGACTCGAGACAGTTAAGAACCTGTAAAGGTCAATACTGGTTTACGTTGATTCTCTCGTCTTTAAATTAAAACCTGCGTCACTGCGGACACAAAATATCCATCAGAGGTATTCTACAATATAAAGTACCCAAGTCAACGGAATTGTCAGATGTTAATAACGCCTTCATCTAAGTTTTCAGACATAAACACTTGTGTTTCTAAAACAATCTGTACTTCGACTTGATAGGCATATAACGACAAGATGTTTAGCAAATACTTATCATCCGCTCAAAATAGAATTTTTACGATACTAAAGAATGAAACATATGATTGTAAATGTGTTTTTTATTTAAATCACCAATTCCAAAATAATAAAAACATTTCAAATAGCACTTTTCTTTTTAACTTTGTGCTCGTGTACATTTTGGCCATTATTGTCTGCGTAACACTTATGGACACTATTATGTGATCAAATTGGCTATGATTAACTTCCTTTTATCCTGGAACTTATAGATATTAATACTTAAAATAATACGATCTATAATATTTGATTGTGTTCATAACGCCAACATTTTCTGCAGTGTATTAGCCGGAGGATGGCCTAATGTTAAAAACGCCATTAAATAATTAAATTACCTAACTGTGAAAGGCCTTGTTAGATATATTATTATTATTATTATTATTATTATTATTATTATTATTATTATTATTATTATTATTATTATTATTATTATTATTATTATTATTATTATTATTATTATTATTATTATTATTATTATTATTTAGGAGGGGGAAGGGTGCTGGTGGCCGAGGGGAGTTTTTTGAGGACTGGGGTGGCGTAGAGGTTTGGGATTTTGGGGGTCGGGGAGTAGGAGGTGGGAAAGGGGTGTTGGTCAGTATAGTCTATACCGCCTACATACATTTTGTGCTGGAATGCATCCTCATTGAAAATTTTGCTTTTGCTTTCTGTTTTGACCAACAGTATCAAGACAAAAGAGTTGAATTAAATTTTATAGAGTTCAATGATATGTTTGCTGGTGTAATCTGAGCGTTATGTGTGGAATTTCCCATTTGCAAGGAAGTTTGTGCCAAGCAACATGAATTTTAAGCAGAAGTTCACGTTTGCCGTATATCTTGAACTTGACAACGCTGGCGTGTTTCGCCGAAAGGGCTTAAGCGTTTTGCCGTCATGAGATTGTTTATTGCAAGCTTGTCAAGTCTTATCAAGCGAAGAAACTGCATATTTGCAGTTATATATTTGACACAGGTACGCCACTGGGTCCAACTACTTTGCACAAAGGCATTAAAAGGTTGTTGCCACAAAATACCAAACACTTTTAACTTTTTAGGCGCACCCAAAAGAAGACCATTGCAGTTTAGTGTTCCAGAATATATTATATAAAAGCAAAAGATAACCCGGCCTTTAACAATAATTCATATTTTTGGACAAAAAAGAAATATAAATCTAAAATGGAATTAAAAACTTATGTGACGCATAGTTGAAATATACACGCACACACACACACATATATATACATATATATATATATATCAGAAAAATATAATAGTCCAAATATGCGTCACGAGTGAAATAAATATAAAACATATGTGACGTATAGTTGCACTATTTATATTAAACATAAATATAAATATATATAGAGAGAGAGAGATTATAACATGGTTGCATTGTATATCATTTTTATCACAAGAGATCACCACGAATGATAAAAATGATATACAAGTGCAACCATGTTATGATTTATTCATTATATGGTTAGGCCTATTTCATGGGCATGAAATGGGGTTCAATACTTGGAATTGTTGTCAGGGATATACTGAATAAATACACAACTGTAACAAGGAAAATTTTCATATTTGACTGATTTTAATGGTCCTTGTAATTATAGATACATGTCCATTTGATGGTAGACCTCATAGCCGCCATGACTCAGATTATTATAGGCCTAGGCGTAATTGCCCTTCAGCTCCACCTACAATTTTCATGTTTTAATCAGAATCACTGTCATATATATGATTCTTCTACATTTCTTCGGAGGAGGGGAATTGACAGTATTTATTGTGATTTAAAAAATTCCACCAGTCATGTGAGCATTTGCAAATAATTGCATAGGTTGCAGTACTCCTTTACGGCTTGCTACACAAGATTGCGGGGGCGGATTATCGGCAGTATTGGCATTTATAATAAGTTTAGAATTATCATTTTCATTGACAGATCTTGCCTGCGAAACTGAACACATGGATTGACATGCGTCATTATTCCCTTACTCGGAATTTGGCCTAGGCCTACTCACAGTTTGCAATGGTAGCAACGTTTGGCTTGGACTGGAATTTTTTGTAGGCTCTACTCCATCCAAGAAGTTTGATTTAGCCTGTTGCCTTTCGTGAGACAATTCAGAATAGCTGTTTATACTTTGAATGTTTTTGTGTCCTGAGAGCTGTAGAATGTCAATATCAGGTACATTTCTATCTTTTAGGTCCTGGATCATGGTTTTTCGTTCGGAATGATTTGTCACTTTCTTACTTCCTTCGACAGCAATGCCTGCTTTCTGAAACATGCGTTTCATCAATCCATTCAAAGTATTTACACCCATTGGTTGAGTCAAATACCACTGTGACTTACACCGTTTTGACCGATTTATGCCGAGATAAAAGGGTGAATCAGGTGAAAGCATATTCGTGGGTCTCATTCTGGCATACAGTTTATACACAGAAACAGGGTCCCGCAGGTCATTTGGGTCCTTAGTTGTAGCAAACATCTTTGGATTGACGGGCCTAATTTCTCGAACGTCAGCACCGCTCTTTGTTTTAGTTTGACGCTCGTTGTACTCCGTACCGTCTGATGCAGTACACAGGGTGACATCACCCCATCGTAAATCTCGATGTTCTTGGCATCCTCTCAGGCCAAAGTGGCGATTACAATGCCAGCACACAGCATTCAACAGTGATTCACCATTATCCATACCCAAGACTTTACGTTCATACAAGACTTCAAGTTCTGTAGGTGAGACAGCACGCGCCGCATGCCATTATGATTAGGCCTGTTACCTTTTCCTTGAGTTTTCAGTTCTTTTTGTTTGCTTTTCAATGCTTTCCTCGCACACTCGAACTCAGGGTCAGAAGTAATGCTCGAGCCACATTTCTTCTCCCGTAACTATCTGTCTATGCTGCGAAATTTAGATCTGAGGCTGCTTGGTTCATATTCTGTACCGTCTTTCTGGCGCACAGTAATGACGAACTTCGCAAGCAAAGCGTCAAGTTCATTCGGTGCGATATCCTGAGGCTCGCGTAGTTCTACGCGTGAAAGCAGAAACTGAGTCCGGAAACTGACATCAGTGTCGATTTATCCATTGGAGCAAACCTTGCTTAAGGGCGATACACATGGTATGAACTCAACACCATCGGTCGACAACATTTCCTGAATTTCAGTAGCACTCGCCTCTGACGCTATCTTGTTGTCGTCTGCAAGGATGTCACGATAAATACCGACCACAAACGGAAATACCCGAAAGGATGCGTATATTACGTATATCATTTATTTTCATGTATATCGTCTTTTTTCACGGATTTCGACTTTGTACATATATTGAGTGACTATACAAAAAATACAGCTTGTTATTTCACTAAAATAGGCGTAACCATTAAATATATATATATATATATATATATATATATATATATATATATATATATATATATATATATATATATCATTGTTGCCATAACATAAAACAAGTTTTGATAAAATGAATTTTTCGATGGAGGGCGCAAGGAAAACAATTTACACCACGAACATCGTGCTTTGCCACGACGATAATTAAAAATATGCCAGGAATATTATTTTCATGGCAATGTTGTGTAATTATTAATTGCAACTCTATCCGGCGAGTGAGCCGTAATAGATTGTCTTTAGTTATCATTATAAATTATGCAACTATGAAGTAAATACATGAACAATTAAAGTTATCCAAGCATAAAGTGCGTAGAAATTTAAATCGTCTTTGTACATGCAACAGCGTGCCACAATTGTATATCTAAAGTGCCCCCGTGTGTTTGTGCCCCCCCCCCCCCACCGCTTTATTACAAACCTCTACAAGTGCGCCAAATGATGAAGATCTGCTTTATTCATCCCACTGACTTGCCTGCCTTAACGGCATACTTTCGGGACCTGGACTCATTTACTGGCACTTATATTAGTAGAACATGAAAGGACTTGATGGGCTGGGAAGACAACATGCAATCAGTGCACGTAAATGATTGTCTCCTGACCTCTTCCCTGAAGAAAGGTTTCTATCAGTATAATCAAGCAGGCCTCTGTCTATTCAAATTTAAAGATTAACTGTCATATACCTTTTTCTATGATGTATATTGCGAAAAATTTAAAATAGACAATAGGAAATCTTTACCTTCACGATCCCGGGCTTCCAAAATCTTGTGCAACTTCCATAGCTAAGCCTCTCAATATTATGTTTAGCACATCTTTGCAAACTTCCACTTTTCCTGAGCAATGAAAAGAAGCCAATGTTAGCCCTTTAAATAAGAAAGATTGTAAACAATACCTAAGCAACATTCGTCCAATTTCCTTACTGGACTGTGCTGCAAAGCTCTTTGAAACATATATATTTACGGCATTCCTGTCTCGCAATTACTTGAGACATATGACATAATCTTAGAGGCTAAGGGCGAAGGCAAAGATGTCTTTTCCTTGTTTTAAACGTATCGAAAGCCTTCGATAGAGTATGTCACAAGAGTTTGTTGAAAAAACTCCACGCCATTGGTGTGAGAGAGCAATTCGGTAGTTATTTGTCCGGGAAGCACCAAAGATGGATTGTCAATGGCAAATTTTCTTCATGGAAATATGTAAATGCTGGAGTACCACAAGGCTCCATTCTGGGGCCTTTGGTGGTTTTAATATATATTAACGACTTAGCAAGCATAGTGGAATCAAACATTTGTATCTTCGCTGACGATGCATCATTCCGTTTCGTCTCTGATCGTAACCTGTCTGAGCTGGGACAATTAACCCTAAACGATGACTTAAGTGCTATATCTCTTTGGGCCAACCAATGGTTCATCAATCTAAACGAAGATAAAACTTACTTTATGTTCTGTACTCGCTATCATGTACCACGCAATTAACCCTTGTTTCCAACTGACATTCAAATATCAGAAGTAAAATCTCATTAATACATTGGTGATACACTTTCCAATGGTGGATCCAGGAAAAATTATGTTGGCAACATTTATACCAAAGCGACGGAAAGGGTTAACGGTCTTAGTGGCATGAAATATATCCTTGACAGATAACAACTAGAAAGATTATATTTCATATTTATCAGACCTATCCTGGGATACGGTGATATCTTGTGGGATAATAGACTGTATTCATATCTAAGTGCGGTCCTATTCAAACACAAGTTGAGCAAAAGAGTGAGCCACCTGCATCAGGGCAGATCCATGTAGTTAGCATGGTCAACAGTACTTTCTGAATAAAATAAACAACACGTACACAGAATAATCTTAAGAAAATGTATTAACATGTATTTGAAACATAAAGGATGCCTAAATTGGTTAGAAATTGGCTCTCTTTTGGTGCAGAAGGTGTTCCGTATGGATGTTTATGTAGTATATAATACAAATCTGCCCTGATCATGGTGGAAGCATTAGTCTGTTGCCCAGGCAACACAGGAAGTGAGCGGGATCGCAGTTAAATTTAAATATCTCCTATTGTTCTACAGACAGCGCCGACAAGCTGGAGCGTGGGCAAGGCGCAGCAACCCGTATCGTTGTATAATGTTAGTATTTGTTCATTTTATAATGAAATAAAATGTCAGTCGCTAAGCACTAGACGCGTGCGCCACAAATTAATAGAGTTCTATTAATTACGAACGGGTTAACTCCAAACTATTTAAATGATAGACTACCTCCTGAAGTTGCACATATGCTACAAGACACTCTAATGATATTACCCAGTTGTTTCCTTCATCAATAATGCGTAGAAAAGCTTCTTTCTTTCATCCACAATTCGCAGCTGGAATGCTCTTGATGCTTCAGTAAAATATTCTCCTTCAGCCCCCTCTTTTAAAAGAAATCTGCAGAAATGTGATGCACGCGTTCCAGTTTATTACAGTGGTGCTAACAGAAACATCATGCGAGACTTAGAAACAATTATTATCTTAAATTGCACTATGTATAAATATAAATTTTAGCAGCCAGTCCAATTTTGTCCTTGTGGAGAATCCCCCGAAACTGTTAATAATTATTTTATAGTTTGTAAGAAATACGCTAGTCTCAGAAAAAAATCTTTCGACTCTTTGAACACATTGATACAACATGAAATGAACGTCAAATTCCTTTTGTTCGAAAATGATAGTCTTGGTTTCAGGCGAAATAAACCTCTTTTTGACCAAGTAGAGACTAATATTCTGCAGACAAAACGTGTGGGGTATACAGTATCGTCAAACACTGCTTTCGACACTAAATATTCCGTTTCGTTTTGCTGTAAAAATGAGAGAAAACATACATGATATATCTTATGGTATGATTTGTGACTGCCGTTAATCATAATGACTTATCACCTCTTTCCTTTTCCCTCTATTTTGTTCTAAATACTTATTCAATTAGGAAAACTTATCTTTTCTTCAGTTGATATCTCTGTTTGTCATCAGTAAACAGTCCATCACACATGATTTACGGTTGTTTTGCTATTTGTGTGATGAATTCTTCACATTGATTATGTTCATTGTGACGGACTGTGTTATGTGTGTAGGGAGCGGAAGTAATATAAACTTATCTATAGCTTGTTTCCCAATCCCATTCGTTTTTGTTTACTGTGAATGAATAAGTTTGAATAAATTTATCGTCTGCATCATGGATCGTCCCGTATTCTTGCACACCGTGGACAGTTACTTTCATCCAATTGTCTTCGCCAAATAATGACCAGAAAATCAGAACGCACCAAAGAATATTACCATTAAGTCACACACTAACATGTACCCTTGCCTTATGTAATATGTATGATATAGATGATAAATACATCATTATCATTGGGATTTTTTTTACATCCTAATGAATAAATTATCATCACATTACCATTCTGAATCAGCATTTGTAAATACTTATATTGTCATAGCAAAGGTTAGAACCGTAGCCGTAACAAACCTCTTAACCACCCAATGAGGGGAGGGGGAGTTGGGAGGAGCGACAGTCAGCATTAAAAATTGCGAAGATTTTGGCTGAAGGATAAAAGGAAGTTGCTCTGTGTCCTGATATATTTCTTCCACATATTCTTATAAAACACCAATGGAAACGAATGCATCAAAACCAGTTATTTCCGCAATGAGCGCAATTGAAAGCTGAAAGTTTTATGTTTAGAGTATTGTCATGAGATGGAGAACACATAACTCTGCTGCTTCTAAATTTACTATTATTTTCCTGAATGGCTTACAACAAAGGATTAATGTAATAAATCTCTCAGCTAATATGTAGCGTATTTCAATGTTGCTTCTTCACATAATTCAGTCGAGAAACAATTATCAATCAATACACGCTTTTGCTCAATTTAGTTCGCCACAACATTAAATCAGTTTATGGTGACGTCATTGCAAATACCAGATCCCCTAGTTCTTTCGAATATCGGCCTAAATATGTTTGCACAGTACCTTGACAAATTAAACTAATATTTGGCAGGCGTGTTAAGATCGTACTTGCCTGTTAATTTCTCACGTGTATCTCTGACTTTTCATCGATCTTGCATGTGTAAGCGCCTGCTAGTGATTGAGTGCAGTGTTGATATAGCTTGCTGAATACAATGGTAGTGTTAACGAACTAAGCGACATATGGTGAATAGACACCCTTGACGAAAGGAGTTTTATCTTCGAACTACCAATACGACGACCACCAACTTATATCAAATTATTTTTGGTTGATTACCTTGTAAACTATTCATATAATGAAACTGAATCAATAGTTTTTGCAGGCTTACTCAGGCCCAATGGCGCGCTGTGACAATAAATATGCAAATTGTTTATCACCTTTCTAGTATCGTCTGTCACATTCAGTCAAAACAATTACAGAAATGGCGGAATATGAACAGAAAGATGAAGCACAAAACACTCAAACTATAGGTCGTATTCGTCCAGTTCGAACGGAAAAAAAAAAATTCGTGTACGCATTCCTTAAACCCTACCAGTAATTCCTTGCTGTGTCTACTGCACTTAAAGTTCGATGCGACAAAAGGCTTTACAAAATCCAGATAAGGTTCCAGTCTTGTAAAGTGCAATAGCTAGACACAGAAAGGGGATGGGAGTTCAGGTGTATGCCGATTCATAAAGGTAGTTATAACATAGAAAAAGTGGCTGCATTTAGAAGACAAAGATCTTTGTAATATTCTTTAAATAAATATTATAAACACATATATTTTTTGTTGCTGTAAACGCCTCGAGAAAATATGGATACCAACGGATACAGCCTCGTAGTGAGAACGGCCATGTAAACAAAAAGATAGTGAAAATGTGGGTATGTTTATCGATTTTGCCATATATCTTGAAAACTATATGGTAAAAATCATTGTTAGAACATATTAATCTTTGTATATTAAGCTTGAAAATACGTTTAGCGATTTTTATTTTCTGCCTCCGTTTCTCCGTTACAAGACAGCAAAGTTCTAGATCTGCTCATGTTTTGGTGGTGTTGATAAAAAGTGACTTTGTCATTTTTGGCATGCCCGTAACTTCCTCAGCAACTCAGTTGAAAAGAATCGCTGATACTTTTTGGTTTTCAAGTTTTCAATGTTCATGTGAGTCTTTCGAGAAAATCCGAGAAAAAGAACGGGTGAAATAGCCATGGCACGTTCAGTTCCCCAAATGCATTCCGAGAAACTGGATTTCAAAGATCTGCCCAACCATTTGCGCAACTTTATTTAACAATAGAACTTGTTTGGGATGGATGAGCAGGATTATTTCTGGCCATGCAGTTAGACCTTTATAATGCAAAATGTTATTTTTTCGCCCTGTGAAAAAGTTTTAAAAGCCTCGTTTAATGCAATGACATCTCAGTGTCAACTTCAGAGCGAAATTAAGCTCGCAGCCGCTTGTGGTTTCAGATCTGAAGTCACAATGTACACCATGCATTGGTCACTCCTGATCAGCGCTGGCTGGAACATAGCTCTGTGCAGATTACGAGCTGTCCTTTGGAGTGGATTGTCTCTGGCTCCAGTTTCTGGTTTTGTCCCACAGATACAAGGAAAAAACTCCGAGCTCTAAAAATTGTCCAATCCGGGTAATAAACCCTTGAATTCAGCGATGTGTCCAACATTATGATAATACAAGATTTCCTATACCGCTTCCCGGGTAAAATTCAAGCACTGGATAATGCTGCCATTGGCATTTCTGATTTTAGTAGCAATGAGAATGGATAATTCAGTATATGCATGCCACACATTCGCGGGACAGAGCTGATCTTGAGTCGTTGTCTGTACCTGTTCAGATTTGTACCTGTGACCTGGATATAGTGTGGGTCACAGTGATACCCACAGCCCGAACATGGTGCTACGCTGGTGAGCAGATGGTGACAATCATCGCTTTGTCATTGCATTATTTTGGGTTATTAGAACTTCAGATGTCTTTCAAACAATACGAAGAAAACGTTTATCACGTTTCAATAGCGTATTCAAACTTTTGCTCAGGGAAACCAATCTCACGATCAGTAGGGCCTAGAACCGATAACCCTGGGCGATCGTTTGATCCTTTATAAGAGGCACCATCACAGACGTGATCAGATACACACAACAACAAAAACAAAAAAAAAAAAAAAAAAAAACAAGATTCACTGTGCAGTGTAAGTTCGGTAATCACAATGCAGAGATGAGTTTTCTAAATATACTACTGCCCTTTCATATTATAGTTTACTGTTTATCATCAAAGGTGATCGCCAGCAGCGTGGGATGCCAAATCAGACCACGTGATTTGGATCCCACGCATTTTGATTGACAGGCTTTGTTTCAGTGCGCTAAGCACCGTTTGTAAACAAGCGCAGGCTGACTGCAGAGTTGGCAAAGCCCACTTATGTTTTTTTTTTTTTATAGAACTTTAAAACTGTGATAGTGACTCCAACATTAAACGATGCATAGCTAGATAATATGTCAAGCTAACCAATGCCATAAAAATCATAAAATCAATTTCCTTAATTATGGAGGTCTTTGCACAAGCGTCTGTTGCACTAGCGACCTTTATAAAAACATCCCGTTGCGAAGCTTAGTTGCGTGTCTTTGTTTATCAATTTTCTTCTGTTTACAAATCTGTGAGCATCAATGTCTTTTCTTCAACATCATATATGAACACTTTTTTGGAAGAAAAAAAAGACTTAATATGAGTTTTGCATCAACATGACGCGTCCATTTGGAGATTAGAAAATTAAGGAATAATACAGATCCTATGAATACTGATCTTTGTGTTTTGAGTTTCAAGGTTAATTAACAAAGGGAAAATTTTGGCATAATTTGTTTCAACAAGACTTAAAATTCCCCGCTTTTACTCGTTATTTTGCCTCTGTAAAATCCCCCTAGATCGCTATATGTTTCTGATGTGCTATCGCCCACATCAGGGAACGCAATAGCGAGTCAAGGGGGGGGGGGGTGCTTTGGAAGCAACTCGTTATCGAGTATTGCGCATTTAATGAATACAGGACAAAAGTTGTTGCATTTTAAATAGCTTATTAGGAACTATTCAAATTTCAAAACTCGAATATCTTCAAAACTAGACGGGGGTGCAACCCCAGCAAGCACAACCAGATCTACCGGTTTGTACAGTTTCTTTGTGTTACCATGGGGAAAGTGTAGCAAAGCAGTGTGCAGTTGATTACTTTGGTGCCGGTAATGCTTCAGCGCGGCACGCAAGGCACACTAACAGTGTCTGTAGATTGTTCCTTAAGCTTTCTTGATTTTAGTGACAGTGAAGCTGTCCTGACACTTATATGTTTACTTGAGTTGTCATGTCTATTGAATGTAACATGATTAATAACACTTTTTTTTTTAATTTTTGAACACCTTCGTCTCAACTTTAACTGCATGGTTGTTGGAATTTCCCGAAAATGACAGTGAAACAGTGAAGCTGTCCTGATACTAATATGTTTATTAGAGTTGTCATATCTATTCAATGTTACATGATCAATGAAACTTTTCATTTTTTGACACCTTCGTCTCAACTTAAACTGCATGGTTGTTGAAATTGCCTTGAAATGACAGTGAAGCTGTCCTGATACTAATATATTTACTAGAGTTGCCGTGTCTAATACACGTAATATAATAAAAAAAACTTGTTTTTTTTTACTTTTATTTTTGACACCTTCGTCTTAACTTCAACTGCATAGCTGATGAAATTGCCTGTTGATGGTCTATTTGATTTCAAACACTAAAAATATATAATTGGCAGGAATTTCATTCGCAATTATGTCCAGAAAACACAGCATTTTTCAGTGCAACCCCAAATACAATTTCATCTACTGCTTGGTTTGCCTCTTGTCTCTCCATCAATATTGCATTTGTACAAAAGAAAATATTCCGAACATTTCAAAATATTCATATTTTGGAGGCACGCAGACAGATTTGGTAAGACGCAAATCATCTTTTCTAGTTTTCTGCCCCCTGTTCTGATGACCATGGCCTGACTGGACTCTCATATATAATTGCCTGATGTGGCATGGCGTGGCCAGTTGAATTAGCTGAGACCAGGGCTACGTGCTTGCACCAGACTTTCCCTAATCCTCAGAACATAGCTATATCATAAGATACCTTATTGTTGCACAATATTTCATATAAACCTTTGAAACTTCAATATGAATTATAGGTTCCCTGAACGGATTGATTTTGAAAACTAATGCGACGCAAGTAAACGAAGTGACTGAACTTCCATATAATCATCACATTTTTCTGTCAATTCTGCGCATTAGTATTCATCTGAGAAAACTATAGGAAAAACTGACAATTTGTACTTTTTTTAAAGATAAACACAAGCACAGGCTACAAACTAACACAGTTGCAGACACTAAGCATATCCACACACTAAAACAGCAGTATACACGAGGCTCAATTTTAAAGAATGCATAATTGATAAACAACACCTGTCCAGCAATTGTATGTCAGAAGGCATAGGCTGACTAAATGGTCTTGGTAGTTGGTGGGTATGGAATTAATAGAAACAAGAAGGCCATTTTCTCGGAGAGCAACACTTGAGGCGCAAAGTTGCGTAACATATCGAAAGAGGTCAATTTTCCTTGCATAGAAACGTGTTCCTCCTAAATACCTGGATTCGCGATTGCTGTAAAATAGCGGCACAGGGGTATGACCGATCAAGGAGTCTGGCCAAGGCGCACCATTCATTTAGCTTGAGACCTACTTCATCGGGCTGTAACAAGAACTCTTCACACTATTGAGTGGGACGTGCAAGGCTTGATTGTTGGGGATGCCAGAAAGCAGCTTCAATCACTGGTAACAATCAGGAGGTGTTTAAGGGAACCAAATTGATATTGATAGTGACACGGGGAATCGCGTACTTTCGTGATTAAGGCTTTCTGATAACACTTGAACACCGCCTGTAATGGCAGAATCTGTCACAATTATGAAAATGTAAGCCTGGAATCGAAGGAACTTTTCAGTCGATATCATTTTTATATTGAGAGATGAAATCTTCGCACCATTCAAGTCATGTTTAGACCATTGTTTTTGTTTTAGATACTTTTCATTTTTGGTAGGATTAATTCACAGGGGTGATCCGTGATGAGCCACAATATGAATGTGTCACCAGCCACTGATCTTGTTTCGGCCAAGGTCAAGAACAACTTCATACAATTGTAGCTTGTTTGATTGTTTGTTTGTTTGGGTTTTTTTTGGGGGGGGGGGGCTTTTTGTTTTTTTGTTTTTTTGTTTTTTTGTTTTTTTTTTTGTTTTTTCATTTTTTGTTTGGTTTTGCTTTGCTTTTCGGGGTGGGTTGGGGTTGTTTTTTGTGTCTTTTTTGGGGGGGATGTTTCGGGTTTTTTGTTTCTTGTTTTTTGTTTTTGTGGGGCTTTTTTTCGCTCTGTGTGTTTTTTTTTGGGGGGGGGGTTCGCTGTATGCTTATTCCACGGGGCCAAGATTTCGCACATTACAGCACAACATGAAACTCATGCTGGGAGACATATTGTGTCCCAAAACAAGTTTCAGTTTGATTGGCATTAAGAATTTTTCCTAGAATATCACGTTACTGTTGGGAAAATATTTTAAGTCTCAAGAAACTAAGTCAGCTCCCGGGAACAAGTATAAATGCCTGGAGAATGATTGGCAAAGTGAAATCTTAATCATTTTCTTAGCTACATGTTCAGGCTTTGCAAACGTTTGACCTTCAATCTTAATTACAGAAACCTGGTATTCGTAGAAATCTTCGCGATACATTATCAGGTCATACCAATATTTGACATAAACGGATGGCTATTCAGGACCAGTCCTGAATGGCCAAGCTATAATGGTGAAACGGTGTGTGTTAAGCCTACATAATCCATTTATGTCTGTGTGTGAGCACAGATATATTTTTTTCCCGATATTCTTTGTTTCTGTCTTGCCTATGGTTTTTTATCGGCTTTATCGGCTTTAACTGATACACCAGTTGAGCCACAGACTTCAAAGTTGGCTTGGCGGTGGCTCCTATGGTGAAGTGGTTTTTATACTATTCAGAATACTTAATTGGTCGAAAAATTATGCAAATTAGGGTCATTTGTAAATTTCAAAGTCTTTGGCGTCCATCCTGAAAAAGAGACAAATGTGTACAAGAATTGTTAACTCCTCGCTTGTCATAAATTTAGGCTAGGCTTGTTTTACCCGAATGGACATATCGTGGACTTTACAGCTTAGAATACCCATGCCTACTTCTGTTGCTAAAGGCATAATTTAGTTCTAAAAGAAAGAAATGTGCGCAAACTGGTGCATAGCGTCAGTGTAATGCATATAGAGAGGGAAGCACCTGGATGGCATATACTCTCGCAACAAATTGAAGTATGTTTTAAACAAAATCTATTTTATTACTATATATGCTCTAAATTCAATTTCCTGAAGAGGAACAAACAGCGGGTATTTTTTTCTATCAGCGAGATGGTATTATGGGGACCTTATTGTCGAGATGCAGAAGTGCCATAATATTGTGCACGAAACAACCAGGTATTGACAGCGTCGGCTTCCTGATCGACACGGCTGGGATTTCCAAGAGCCAACTGCTGGAAAGCCGGCTAAACAGGGAAATGTAATATGACATAGATGGTCCCAAGAAATGCCTATGCAGCAACGTCACGATCAGTTATTACACCATATTGTCTATAACATATTTATGATATATTTTGTTCCCCTGATGCATGTCTTGACACCGGAAGCTATCAATTTCAATTGAAGACCATGTTTATATTACTCGGCAACTCTAGCGAACAATATTTCTGCAGACAAGACACATATTGCTTACGAACATTCAACCTACTGACCAAAACCACAGGCAAGCCCTTAAACGACAGACTGAGTTCAGAGGGGGATTCAGAAATTTGAGAGAGTGGAGACGTCAGACCTCCACTGGGAGGTTAAGGAGGTGAAGGAGCATGGACAAACCTATAATCCATATTTTTATTTTTTTTTATTTGAAAATAGAGCATCTGTAGTAAAAAATCCGCCCATGACATTTTCCAGGTAAAGAGAGGTATTTGTAACTTTCCCTGAAGAAACATATTTCTAATTATTTGCAATATTGATTGCATGGAGACAATTTCACATTTCACTCTCGGCATTTTGATCTTTTCCCGCCAGAACCTAGAGTCTATAACCTTCTTGAACTGCAGGTATCTCTCAGCCTTGCATTTTTGGCCGCCCGGGCATAATAGACAGTAATCCGTGTTTGTATTATGCCCTCCCTTTCTGCTCCAGTTGGCTTCATTCTCTCCCAAATGCCATCATGCTACGGTCAGCTATTTTAGTTGATTTTTTGTAGTGATTTTTGCATCAAAAATATCATTTAGAATTTATTTATCTCGCTGTTACTACATATGAATAGTCCCACTTTATTTGGGTGATAATTCCCATCTATGATGTCAGATGTCTGAGGATACTAAGTCCGAGGTGTCCGGTAGGCGTATGCATCTTAGTGATACGTCAGAAGCGAGAAGCTTAGTCGACTATATCCATAAGATCACCTCATGGGATTTTCGTCCCAAAGGAACGGATCCCCCTCCCGTTGTGTATCATTTGCCATAATGAATTCCCAGACACATGTCATTGACCAAATGTTTGTGCAATCATTTAAGAATAGCGATACTTATATTTTTTCATACTATGCTCTTTCGGTGTGTAGGCTATGAATACCATTAGCGACATGTTATAAAAACGGAGTAAACATTCCATGCATTATGGAACGGGATCATGACATGACGAATGTAGGCCTACCACACGCGCGAAAATGTCATAAACTATTTTTCTTCAAAATTAATTTAAATGCTGTTGCATCAGGAACGTGGTGAGATGTTACAAGTCTGCACAAAACCAGACTAAACCGTCTTATTTTTTATTTTTTATTTTTTGGGGGGCTGAGGTCTGTCTTTCCGGGGACGAAAACCCAATTGAATACTGCCTATACATTACGTTCCATATATTGACCAAAGAGACATCATGACTACTTGCTGTTTAAAATATGTTTTACAATTGGTAGATCAGGAAAAGCAACGGCTACTTCCAGTCTTTTTATCAATATTTTTCAGCTCTAAACTAACATATTGGAAAATGTCATTTACAACGCCAACCGAAAAGTGGTATTCAATACATTTGCTTGTCACAATGTACGCTTAATCCAAGCAAATGTGTCAGTCAATTTCGGAATGTTCAGCTCAGTGGTCTAGCCAAAGAGTCGGTTGCATGCCCAGTCAGCAAGCTGTACCATACCGTCTTACCCATCCATCCTTGAGTCTCGCCATTGTTTTTCAGGGCATATCAGGTTATGATAGGCTAAGCTTGAAATTCTGCAGATGCTGATGTTGTCTTAATTGTCACCATGCTTCATAAACTTTAACTTTAATTGATAGAAAGGCACAGCTTTGAGATTCACTTTTACACCAGGTCATCAAATTGAGACGCATGGATCATTTTTGTCCCTTTTCAAACCTGGTGAAAGTGGTAATAGTCAAGGTCTTCAGTTTCAGATAGAGTCGTAAGAAAAGGATACGGGCGAAGGGGGGACAGCTGATTGTTGACTGCTGATCACTGACCAGATGACAAACATAGCTGCTAGGAAACCCCACTAGAAATTGTTTACAGGTTAAAGGTTTACAGCGTTTGTGTCAGTACTGTAACAGCACAATAAATCGGATGAAATCAAAACGCAAGGAAGATTTCAGGGAAAGTAAATCCAGATATGGATATTTAAAGGTAGCAATGGTGTCTTTGCATCAGCATGTTTTCTGCAAAGACTTCGATTGGTCGGTTGAATTACATCTGCGGATCAAATTTGTCATGATAAAATTCATATGTAATGTGAGGACTCATTACCTAATATTAACAGAAACAAACATGCAGGTGCAGTAAAATGCAGGTCTCATGCGACGTATTGCTACCAAATAGAAGGTATTCAATTTTAACTATACTAACTGCAGACCTGCTCCAGTCCCCTGGGTTGCGAGGCAACAGAACTATGCCTCCGCCATGATAAGGGGACTTTAGCTTGTTATGTTACTTTACGATCCAGAAATGACATATTTTCTACCAAACAAGTAAAATTTTCTATATGTGTTTAGCATCTCGTATGTTTCAAAACCTAATGAATTACTTTTTCTTCAGCAATTCGTTGCTTTTTTTTCCGAGTCGTAATTTTTATCATAAGAGCCCATTGGTCCTACTTAGCACATGGAACTGCCCTCATTAATGTCAATGTCGTTGATGCAGCCTTGGTGGCAGCACAGGATCCCAGTTAACATGAATACCTCCTATTTGTTCTAGTTTGGAGGGGGCTGAAATATGAAAAGTCTTGATATATTCTTGTATAAAGATGAATGCAAACACTTCAACGTTGGGTGTCTCGGACGTTGAGAACATAGTCGTTTGGTCAGGGAATGGTGACCTGCCCGGCAAACATAAAATTTTATTAAACAAGGTTAACCACCAAAATACAGGCAAGGAAAGTTATGAGTAACCGAGTGCCATGGAGCAATATTCAAAACAGTTATTGCAAACCAAAGTTTAAATTACAAAATTGCTTCTGACTTGCGTGTCTTGGATGTATTTTGTAGGACCGTATCCACAAAACACGAGATACAATGTTTTATTTATATTCAGGGTACATTACAAATAAACAGTAGCGGGCCCAGTAACTATTGCTACCAAGTGGTGAACAACATAAGATGTCAACTTAAAAAAACAAAAAACAAAAACCTGCGATTACCCCCCCCCCCTTTCCTAATGACTAATGGCTGTAAAACGAGCTATTTTGTGGTCTATGATAATTACCTCTATACATTCCGTATTCATGGGTATTTGTCTTGAGGTGAAATACCGCACGAAATTGACTATTCCTATTTACCTTTTTAAAAGAACCATACAAACAACATCCTTTCAGACGCACGTTTTGGTCCTCAAATGGCGAAAGTTTGACATGATGTGGCGAATTGCTCTTGCGGATAAATTGTTAGCAAGTCACGTAGTCAGGCTTAAAAAGTAGGATGGGATTTGCCTTTTGTATGTTTTAATCCGTAATAAGATAAGAATGAATTGCCCCCCTAAAAAGTAATCCTCGCATAGTTTTACATTTATTCCATCGGTTTAGTGTTTTAAAGGACAAAATGCCACAGCTGAAGAACTGCCGGAACAGTCATATTGGACCTTACACCCGTAATGACCGTTAAATGAATCCAAAACTCTGTTTAATGATGCTATCATGTATGAAAGGCAACGCATTTCTAAAGCTTGAAGTTTAGCATTTAAGCCTAAAATTTTGTTTGCCACAACAGCTGATCCATTGACTGGCGTGATGTAGCTCCTGCTGGCGCCACACTAACCCATCCGCTATTTGCCAACAACCATGCGCTTAGCAACTTGGCTCGAGACTCCATGTTCCCAACAATTAATATTCATCATGTTTCTCTTTTGGTGATGTAGCATGGACCCAACTTTCTGCATATGTTGGTAATTTGACAGAATGTTTTTACCAGTTTTCATTGGATTTTTTTTTTCATTGGAGGCGAAAAATCTCGACAGAGAAAATCAAAAGCATCAGGTTTAATCCTTATGATCATTATAAACAATCATTGTGCAATAAGGATTTTAGGACACACAAAAAAAAAAACATAAATTGCCATGACCTGGCCTGAACGTTGAACTGATAAAAACGATAATTGTAATGTTTTGCTGAAAAAGGAAGATGCCGTCAGATTGTACGACTCGGTCCTCAAAAGGAAGGTCAAACGTGGTTCCCAAACGGCAGAAGCTGGATCTTTTATATTTCCAATTGAACTTGCTAAGTATGTGTATCATATTCCCTCCTTGGTTAACGAATCTTACCCCTACATTTGGGCCATTGCTTTTCAACTTTCCCTCAAAAAGTTGTGAAACAAGGTGAACAGAACACAGAAACTTTATTTTCACTTGTCATATCTTTTTATCTACAAATATAATTAGCCTGATTATTACTGGCAGCATTTTTTTTTTAATTTTCCCTTCGGCAAATTATAATTCCCGAATAAAGGCCTTCGTTATATTGTATGCTGGTTTCTTGGTCATGTATCTCAAGCAGAAAGGATAACTGGTATTAATATTGTGAATGAATCTATCTTAAAGCGTTGTCCTTCATGATAACATGCAACTTCAATATTCCATACTTTGGTTCAAACACATTTTATTTAAAAAAAAAAACGATTTGAAAATACTTCATGCTTTGCAAGCTGGCGGGCGATGCTACTGTGTGGATTCCACCAACAGATCGACAGCATTCACATACTACTTTATCACAAAATTCCAAAATGCTCAAAGTTATCGTTTTCTTGGCAGACAGATAAATTTAATTGGAAAGCTTAACCTAATGATATGAAATGTACCTTGTAATTTAAAAGAGGACATAGCAGTCCTGTGGCTTTTGTGAAAAGAACACATGTTCTAAGATTTAGATTTTCCTTCGAATTGGGATGAAAACAGAAAGATAATTGACGTGTCAGAAAGATTTTTGGCTAGAGCATCGAATGGCTGATATTTACCAGTGACACTGAAGACGATTTGGACATTTTATCACAACTTAAAATCTCCTTGTCCTTGCTTATTGTCCACCGTAAGTCACACGGGAGTCATTTATTCAATATAAAGAAATTGACCATTTGACCTATCTCCATTTGTAAATTATCTGCGAGTGCATTCGAAACAGGTGCTAGTTTAATATGGACACAAAATTGCGATCTGTTACATATCAGATGTCACAGAATGGAAAAAATAAATACAGTAAGTAGGTCTGATGATATGTCGGATCACTATATCACGAATGTACGCGCTTCATCTCCTCAAGCCCTCCATTTGTTCCTGAGCAGACAACTTCTTGGTCAAATATGAGGCTAACACTTGCTTGGAGCAAATCATAGGGTCTGATAACTATTTACATTCTATACACAAACATGTAACACAAGTAAAAGTATCCCGTGAACAAGTTTATACCCTGTCAAGGAAAGGGAACATCCTACATTGCATATAGAATATTCTTATTTGTCAAAGAAAAACGAAGAGCACTACCATTATAGAGTTATAAGAGCATTGTAATTAAAGTATTAGACACAACCAGGTGTGTGAGCTACTACCTTTTAAACTTGTAAGAGACTGACAAGTGTAAATATTTATCTTTTGAAATAAATTTCAAGTTGATATTTGTGCAAACTTTCAGATACAGTGCACATAGCATTCTGAGCCCTTGCACTGTCAGTGATCAAGTGAACAAGTCAAGACTTCTGTCAAAGCCCGCTGAGTGAACTCAGCCGGAGACCCACGGGGTATCATTACTGAATATATAACAAATGGGGTGCTTTGGTGCCATTCTACGGATGAACATGTGCAATATGCATTATAGTACTTCCATATTTATATAGGTTAGACAGTGACAGTTTCGCTTATGGAGTGTAAAAAGGGCGGACTGCGGAATAGGGTAATGACTACCTGGAAGTGGTTCTGGACTAAAACTCACAAATTTAATTCGCATGCAACAATAACCTTCTCCAAACCAATAAGTAATTTGGTAAAGAAAATGTTATTAGACCAATTGATATATTCATTCATTCGCCTGAATCCTCCTACATGTGTATATATATATATATATATATATATATATATATATATATATATATATATATATATATATATATATATATAGCCTCTCAGTGACATGTATTTCGATCCTGTGCCTTTCGGAGAGACTACAATTAGACGCGTAATCCTTTTGCACTCCACCTTTGAACACCCTTCACAAATATATATTGCCTTTGTGTCTTGAAGTTATAATGTGATATTTCAGAGACCCAAGCTTATCAGATGCGAACAAGGTGTCTCAATAACCATACGTTCTGAGAATACATGTAAGCATGTCTTAATTGTCGCAATACCAATACCTGTGCATCATCAATAGTGTTGTGGGTGATCAGTATAATCATTTCTTATCAAGTATACGGGGTCTTAACTGTCCATGTCAAAGACGATTAGTGTTGGAAGACACTTTTGATAGATATTTCAAAGTATCACTATAATAGATCAAAGAATACTCTTCGTACGATAACGATTCTTATAGGATATTTTTAGGATCCCAATCAATAATGCCTGCTTTTGTTACCGAGAAAGACTATAATGTTCTCCTTCGTCTCACCCGCTAGGGAAGATGAGCAGCCCAATGATATTTAATATACCTTCTTAATAAATGTACAAACATCCCATGTCCTTTAAAAGCAGCCACTTACCAACTGAATGTGACGGTATGATGTCAAATGTTCTAAACCTCTCGAAATGATTATTGTCTATCGGTAACGAGTTCACTAGATCAACAAGATACTATGGTCGCTGTCTTCCGTCTTCCTTTTCGATGATAACCGAATTTGACATTTGATTAATTATCATATTGCCTGCTTGTCACGAAGAAGGTCTTGTTCAAGTCAATTATTCGAATGGATTCACATTCAAATTAGTCACGAAAAGCTAAATTTTACAAGTATAGGCATGATCAGTCTTTTATCAACTCTTCCAGAGTGTGTCATAAGACAACAGCTTTGCTAAGCGCTTTAGACATAGTGCGCCCAAAGAACACCAAGGAAAGTTGCTGAGTCTGCTACCAGGCATTGGAAATGATTGACGATATTGGGTTGTCAATTGTGCTTTTGTCGGCGTCATCTTTGTATACGTGTGATGCGCAAACAAACTTGTCAGAACGATTCAATCTTTAGACAAACAATATTTTGCTTACCAAGAAATATGCTAAAGTATTATTGTTCAAAGATAACATGTCCTAAATTTGTGATTCTCTGTAGAGACATTTTCAATAAAATATCAAAGTTTACCCAGCTAAAGCTGAACGCTCCTAAATAGCTTCTAGCAAGCTTGGTTCTGACACATTAACAGTTTTAGGCCAACTTAGGCAAAGAATATCATTGTGATTATATTCTTCAGCGGACCTTTTCAACTCTCTTTCTGAAAACATTCTCCTGGTTTGAATTCTAGTGATACATGTTTAGCAAGTGAGTTCAGTGTGTAGTGTGTTTCTGTTTTTGTTTTTGCTTGGCTTGGCTTGGCTTGGCTTGGCTTTTGTCTGCATCAGCGAAGCAATTAAAAAAGGCGGCCCATCAAAATGGATAGAGTCGAACCTATCCTTGTATTATGAAGGACCAATGCGCCGCTTAAAGTTTCCCGTCGCCAAGTACTTTAATTTTTATTAAAAGTCAATGAGTTGGATTGTTATAGCACTTTTGTGAAGAAAAAATGCCTTTACGATGACGCAATATATACTTTAACAATTATTTTATATTGTGGAATTGCCTCTCATTTGGTGGATGCTCTTGTCAAGCATGGTTACTTTCGGTCACACTTTGACCACCCGGGCTGTGACGTCACGAAAGGGAGGTAGTACACAAACTCCGATTGTAAACATGGACTTGCAGCAGTGCATGTCAGTGTGCCTATAGCTTTCTTGATTAAAATGGGGATGCAAACGAGAGACTGTTCCAGGTTGACCAGTCTAAACTCTTCCATCCTGGTGAACCGATGTTTGAAGGAGCTACTGGCAACGAAAAAGTCGGGTTTTTTTGGGGGGGGTTGTGTTTTTTTTGGGGGGGGGGGGTAGGTGGGTTTTTTTGTTGTTTTTTTGTTGTTTTTTTGCAGGTGCAACAGGGACTGAGGCTGTGACCTTCACTGGCCATGGCGTGGCTACCACGGAAGATGACCAAAGCTGGCGCTTGCGAAGTTTAGACTAGTAAGCGGTGCTTTTCACAAGTCTTTGTGTGAAAAATTCTATGTAAGTGACTGGTTGCAGTTAATGTTTCTGAGTACCGTTTCTGCCACATTGTAGCCTATAATAAGGCGACATGCCATTTGTTCTATCGGTGATTTCTTGTCTAGACTCTTGTGTCATGGATGGACTTCTTGTCTTCGTTGAGTGACGTCCAGCATGTTTTTGCCATACAGTCTCCTATTTTATGCGAAAGAGATTAATATAGGGCTCCTCCCTTGTTCCCGATCGGTTTAAAAAAGGAAGAAAATGAAACCAAGAAGGCAGGTCATCTTACGCGTTTACACTGCATTAAGACAGGCAAAAGAGTAGCCCCTACCGCTGTGTGGACTGGCGCCTATGTGTTTTCAAGCTGTGGTCAAGTGCTTGTGTATTACCCTATCTTTTGATGTTTGCAGCATGCTACAGTAGTCATTAATAATCCGTTTAGGCATGCACCGGCATGACAGATGCTTTTCACTCCAATTCTTTACTCCCACGTATCACAGGCCTTGTTATAGGTAACTAAATCGAATAAAACTAAGAGACTGTTGCACTTAGGCCTATTATTTCAAATTAAACTGGTTCTAAGTTTACATTTACACTGTCTTGACTCTTAGCATCTTAGCATGCAGTGTACACCTCTGAGATTGCCTATTGTTAGCAACCTCAAGGGCGACCCCCCCCCCCCCTTTTTCTTCAGCAAAAGATCCAACTTGGACCAAAAAAGAAAAAGAAAGAACATGAATCAAAACACGGCTGGTTACTTACCAGCTAGACAAATTTCTTCATTATTACCATGATCGCGGTGTTTGAGCCAAACACAGCAAAAGAATTTTTGCATGTGATCATTATTTAGTGGTCCAACATTTTGTTTGTGATTAGACCTTATGTTACGGCTTAATAAAATTACCCTCAGTGCATGAAGTTGACTTCGGTTGTGTTGATCAGCAAAATGTTAAATAGAAATCAGCCTCCAAAGGCTACTTCAATTCTTAGGTGGTGGTTCTGTAGCTTCATAAAAGTTTAGCATCTGGGCATAAAGTTAGGAAGCTTCATCTTTGCTAATTGTTTTACATGTAGATCGCCATCAAGCAAAAGAGTGTCGAAATTCAGTTTGTGAATGAATTCTCTGCCAGGTTTCACTAATACAATTAATTTGGAAGGCCTACATGTACAGGTCACAACATGACTGAGCGATATTCAAATACAAATATATTTTCAAAAGGTCCACAATTTACAATTTGACAAATGGAGGAAATAAATATAACACCGTTTTCTTTAACAATTCAAAGTCTTCAGTTTAAATTCCTAATCACTTTAGAACTGTAAAGACCTGATATATATGTGATTCAAATCTGAGAAAGTTTAGGATTCTACTTGAAATATATATGTCAATTTCTAAAAAGTGGAAAAACAAAACGAAATTTTGATGAAAGGATTACCTTATAATTTATAATACACATAAGAAGGCCTAGTCATATGCTATCCTGATCAATGATTCCACTTCTTCAATTAAATGACAATGCTGACATTTGAATATTTCATATATCCATAATTTTAAAGTAAAAATACTATTTCATGCATATACTGCATTTAACAGTTTGGAAGAATATATCACTTAGTGTATACCTTAAAGTTACGCTCTTATGTATTGCAATGAGATTTCAGTTATTGCACATGATGATGATGATGAGGAGGAGGAGGAGGAGGAGGAGGAGGAGGAGGAGGAGGAGGAGGAGGAGGAAGAGGTGATCATGCAGTCAGGTTTTTATTGTTGATTACTTTCATTCATTTTTTCAGCACGGTTCCATGAGTATAAGACAATAGAGACTTGCACCATGTAATCTGACTTAATTTCATTGTGCTGTCATTTTCCCTGATGCCCCACACTACATGAATTCTCGCAACAATAGATAATTTATCAAGATTCCCGTTGAATGCAAAAATAATGCAAAAAGTGTGAAGGTAAACAATGTGCAAAATTGACAATTTACAGTAATGTTAACATATACTTGCAACTAATTTGTATAGTATGACATAAACAAAACAAAAACATGTCTTGACTATAGTAACTCATACATGAACATAGAACGTCACAAAATCAGGATGTTAGATCAGTTTTTCAACCAGGCATGCTTTGCTCCAATTATAAAAACTCAATTAGGTCAACACTGGAAACCACAAGCTATTTGGTGTGTCCATTTACATCTTGGTCGGGGTATGAGTAGGTAAAACTAATGAAGCTGAACTGTTTAAATCTTCGGATTTATGATATCCATTTTCCGTAGTTAACAAAGATTTTTCCTCCATCCTGGTGGACGAATTAAGCACTCATAAACTTTTTGTAGTACCTAAAATGCATTATTTTTCAATTTAAATCTAAAAGTTTTCCCAGGAGGGGGGCATATTCCTAGACCCCCAACCAAGGATTCACAGCCTTCAGCTGCTTGCAGGTCTATTCTGTATATCATTTGAACCCCCAATCCAAAATCCTGCCTACGCCCCTGAACCGCGCAAGATAGCCTGCCGTAAACTTCAACCAGTCTCTTATCATAGGAATCTTTGCACAATGACTTTTAAAAAGCATCCCTGACCATTCTAAACTTTCCAAGCTCCAGCGCTGGTGATCATCCGTGGTAGCTACGGCATGATTAGTGGTGGGCACAGGCTCAGTTTCAGTTGCACCGGCAAAGACCGGCTTCCGGGATTGACCGGCTTTGTCGTTGTCCGGTCGTGGGTTCTTCCAGTAAGGCTGAATTTATCTGTCCTTCTCCCTTCCTAACCATACAACCCCCCCCCCCCCGCCCCTCGTCCTCAGTAAGTTCCTCTTCGATAAAGGAACAGCTGAAACTGAGATCCAGCTAAATCTCTGCGTCACTACCGCTCATGCTTTCTCTATCGCTATCCCCATTGTATCACATCGACTCCCATGACTTCACGACCAAACGCCCGCTTGATGACCAAAAAGGCCGCGAACTTGTCAACTTCGGGTCCAGCAAAAGCAACAAAATTCTTTTGCAAATAAAGTTACTTTCCAGTGTGAATATGGCACATTTTCTGCACAATAGTGCTGTAACACTCCAAATCCTTCACTTTGAACAGAAAATAAATCTGTCAGCGTTAAGGACATTTAACATGCTTTATTTTGAAAATAAATCGTCATGATGGCATGGTGTATCATGACAAAACTGGCTGAAAACCCCTTTAAATAAACTTTGTCTTTATTAAAAATGTATTTTGCGTCAATACAGCATGCTCGTCCTTTTTTTTCTCATACAGTGTTCGGGGAAAGAGTCAGTCTGATAAATACAGAAACTCATTATATTCAAAAGGTTGCATGCTCTCTTCTTTGTCCCTTTTGCTAAATCCAAGATTACGTGACGTTAAAAGTGTTTGTCAACCACTGTGGATATCATTTGGATATCAATTTATCTCCATGGGTATCAAGTGTTATCAACGGGGACTCTCGGGTACGTCGTGTGTGCCCTCTGTATTCTGTGGATCAGGTGTGGTTTTGTTATTGCATTTGTAAATTCCCACATCTGGTCATATGGTACATTTGCTGAGTCCTGAAGTGTACTTGTATAATTTGGAATGGAAAATTGATATAAAGTAAATTTGGGAACTTAGTATTCCCTATGTTGCTTAAATAGTGAGAGTCGTTTTAACCTTCGCAAAAATTAATTGTAATATGAGTGTCAGTCAACAACAATTCCCTCACAACACGCCCATACAGAATATTTACAATGCTTTAAAGCCTAGAGATGCACTGTCACATGTTTTCCTTCGTTGGGAAGAAAAACAAAAGTATGTTTGGCTTCAAATTACAATTAATTTTGTCATATTTGTATTGGAATTTCTGAAGAGGAATTACATTCTATTGTTTTTCAAGGCACTAATTAATGTAGATTAAATTGAACACGCCACCCATACAGTTTTTGTGGACAGGTTTGTGGAGCACAACATCATCCCGGAAACATGTTTAGTGCACAAACTGGCTTCCTCATATTTATTTATGATAAATTAGCCATTCAACTGAAAAGATGTTCAATCTCATAACAAAGTTATTCTATATGGGATACATTTCAAGCTTGATATATATTCAGATGAGGATTTATGCACTTCTGTCAAGGTTTGGTGCTAATTATACCTTGGGGATGACCTTCACATGGTAATATCATTGTACTTCATAAATTTGACCCAGTGACCTAGTTTTAATTCAAGGCATGAATTGCAGCTTTGATGTTTTCCTGTGCGCCATTTCATGGAACCATTTCAGTAACCCAAATGTTTGGCCGAGCGACCTAGTTTTCCCACATGTGGCATAAATGGATTTCGATGAATATATGTTATTTTGGGTAACGGTAAACTGTAAAACAGACTCAGTGCCTGCTGGAAAACAGTCCTGAACTGCGTCACGATGAGGAGATAGCTAAGCGGTAGTATACTTTTGGGAAGTCCGTGAATTTTCCATCATCCGATGGCACTGCCCGTACTTAACAACTTGCATGCAGTTTGATGATGATCGAACCAACAGATTTTTAAAAGTCGAAAATTTGAAATCCTTGCCAGGACGACGAACGACGTATGGACAAGGCCCCCTAATCACTTAGCCGTCTGACATGTTAGCTCAGCTGAGATTGACGTGGGTGTGGGTATGTGTGTGTGTTGTTCACATATAGCGTATTAAATGGAGATTGTCGAGGGTGTTAACAGAGATATATTGTTCTTTCCAAGAATTTTTTCAGAATTAAGGGCAGAGGTACCATACCAGCTTTAATTCATCTGTTTGTACTCTCAGCACATTCAATCGACCGCAAGCAAAAGGTACCTGATTTCAATTTATGCAAATTAAGGGCAATTGAAAGTTTAAATGTTGAATATCTTCCAAACTATTAAACTTATATGTACCATTCCAACTTAAATTCATAGATTTGGGCTATAGGTGCATCTATTTAACCTCAAGCAAAAATTGTTGAATTATAATTTATGCTAACTAGTGGCACTTGAAAAGTTTAAATGTTGAAAATCTTTAAAAGAACTATAGGTAGAGGTGCCTTTCCAAGTCAATTGATAGGTTTCTGCCCTAGGCGCATCCAATGGACCACAAGCAAAAGTTGTAGACTTATAATTTCTGTTAATTAGGCACTCTTGAAAATTGAAATGTTGAATGTCTTCAAAATTATTGTAGGTAAAGTGTCATTCCAACATCAATTCATAGGTTTTTGTTATACTCACATCCAATGAACCACAAGCAAACGTTTGATGCTACTTAGGGGCACTTAAAAAAGTTGAAATGTTGAACATCTTCAGAAGTATTTAAGTGCGAGGTACCATTTACACTTTGAGAATCTCCCCAGGTTTCTGTTTTTGGCACACCCTATTGACCACAACCAAGAGTTGTAGAATTTTAATTTGTGCAAATTAGGAGAAAACACAAAATATAGCTCTTGAACAACTTCACAGCTATTGCAGATACAGGTGCTATTCCCACTTCAACTGATAAGTTGGTGACATAACTGCATCCAATAAAATATGAACCAAAGTTGTAGGATTCAAATATCTGCAAATTGGGCAAATTTACAAAATATAAATCTCAACTTCAAAATTTCCATAGCTCTAAAGGTGCCATTCTATCTTCAATTTATAGTTTTGCGAGATAGTTGCATCCGATGAACCATAAATTAAAGTTGTAGCTGTTTATTTATGCAAAGTGAGGATAATACACTATATTTATATTTTGAATTGTTGCCGGAGTTAAATAAACACTGAACAGGAAATCTTTTAAAGTTTTATAGGGACACAGACTGATATGCTGACAAGGAAATCAAATTTCTCTAGTTTTTTTCTTTCTTCTTTGCAAACAATTTTGTCCGGAGCTTTTCTTGGACACCGTATTAATGAAAAATACCGTATTCTGCACAGTTATTTATATGGCAACCAAATTAAGCACTTTGTTTGGAAAAGTCAACATGTTGAAAATTGGGCAAATTAGGGCCATCTGAAATTTTAAACCAGAACGTTTAATACCTTCAAAATTATTAGAGGTGGAGGTACCATTCCAACTTTATTTCATAGAGTTGTGCTATATGTGCATCCAATAAACCACAAATTAAGTTGTAGAATTTTAATTAACGCAAATTAAAGTTTAGATGTTGAATATCTTCAAACGTATTATAGACAGGGTGCCACTTTAACTTCAATTTAAAGATTTGTGCCACAGCCGCATCCAAAGAATGATGAACCAAAACTGTACAATTTTGATATATGCAAATAGGCAACGACACAAAATTTAATATTGAATATCTTACACAACTATAACAGATGGAAGCCAATCCAACTTCAATGTGTAGGTCCGTGACATACCCGTATGCTATGAACCATAAACCAAACTTAGTAATTCAGGTTGTGCAAAGTAGGTGAATGCATCAAGTTTCACTCTTGAATATCTTCACAACTATTACAGACAGAGGTGCCATTGGACATCTACTTATTAGTTTGCGATATAGCCGTATCCGATGAACCATGGTTCAAAGTTGTGGCATTTTAAGTTCGGCAAATTAAATGAATACACAAAATTAAAATGTTGAATATATGCACAACTATTATAGATAGAGGTGACTTCGGTTGGTCTTAGTCGCATCCGATGAGCGAAGAAACAAAGTTGTAGCATTTTACCTTTTTTCTAAGCTTGTCAGAATCCCTAAACAGCAGCACATTCAAGTGCTTTTTGGCTTCTTTTCAGCATGCACCATCTTCATGGTGCTGCAGTCTTTCAAATAAATTTAAAGTGTTGTTTTGATTTCTCATTTTTTTTGTCTTGTCCTGCCTTCAAAGCTTATAGTATCATAACTAAAATCTTGCCCCTCTCGGTATCTTTGACGGAGCAAAATTGCTCGTCACGAAAAATATATTTTAAAAAATATATTGTACAACGTAAAGGTATATTCACATTGAACTTTAAAATGATCCTCTCGCTTTGTAAATAGTTAAGATACATGTAACTTCTCCATTTTTACAAGTCAACAACTTCATATACGTTTGACAAATTATGTCGAAGTCTTCTGGGGCAGTCATTAAACACGTACATTTTCGAGGCACGTCTAAGCTGACAGCAGACAGTTATATCGCACGTTACAACAGTAAAGCAATGTTCTATAATACCTAGGCGCAAGTTCGATATATAAAGCTATAACTTATGGTTCCTCTTTTCTTCCCCCGCTTTGCATGGTCGACCCTTCGTCTCTTGCAAAATTACTACTAGATGATCGATCTCGTAGTTTGACCATCTAGAAACTCACCAGAGATAATTTTACAAACATTCACATTATAATTTGAACTACTTTCACCTGTAGTGTTGGTTTAAACGTATTTTATTGAAATGGGAATGGGGGCATAACTCTATATTAATTCCTCTTGCACAAAAAGGACGGGGAGTTCGACAATGCACAATAAGGAAGACGAGACACAGTTCTAAGAGATGTACTAATACGTGACAAGACAGATAGAGTGGCAATGCCACACAGCTTGAAGTGAACCAGGACAAGACACAACAGACAGTGAAAGGTTTGGGGTAAACCTTCACATTATATCTTGACTCAGATATTACATATAATTACAGCTTTGTGTTTAAACAAACAGATATACTGTTATGCCAACTTTCATGTCACTGCTCCGAATCTGCCTGTGTCATTTGTACACTGTTCGACAGCCTTAAAATGATTTCATTTTCGGTAAAAGAGCAATTGATGGAGCTATAAAGTAATGTCTGGATTATGAATGGCACTAATCTAACGACTATGCTTTGTAATATGTCTCTATGTAATCTGTATTTGTCACAATCGCAAGGAAAATGAAAAGAATTTTGTTTACATTGCCACAGGCACACTTTGGGGAGTCCATCAGCCCTTTCATATAAATAAAGGTCTCCATGTAGGTTGCTGCAGTTCATTCGTAGCCGACCATGAATAATATAACCTCTTGTCGACGATCGCCAATGCATTTGTTTTACCAACATTTCTGATACTTTTAGACCCTTTTTAAAATTATGAGTAGACTTAGCATTACGCATAGACAAAGGCAACTCGTCCCATGATCTAATCACGGAAGGAAAGATTGAACTGTCAAATAACTGTACGCGTACGTATATTTGACAAATGTTGGCGTGATCTGATGTCACATCTATTGCTTTTAGACACTGGTTTGAACTTGATTCCTCAAATATGGAGTTGCAAGACCATGCATTATATTGTAAAATAGGATCAATTTACTTTTCTTTCTTCTCTCTAATAGCTTTTCAAGACCTGTTTTCTCATAAATAATATTGTGGTTAGTGTCCCTTTTTGCCCCTGTTATTACTCTCGATGCAGAAAGCTGGACATTTTCAAGCTGTTGAGACTGCTGTAAAGAACAGCCGTGCCACACAACTGAACCATATTCAAGAATCGGACAGACAAAGCTGTAATAAATAATTTCTAATGACTTCCTGCTTAAGCGAAATTATAAATATTTTATGATATTAACAATTTCGTTTCTTTTGAAAGCAAGCTGTTAATGTGACTAGTCCACGTCATGTCTGATCCCATAATCTAGCTTCAAATCAAATGCTTATGTTCATTTCCGTGTTTTATGGCTTCGTTCAAAGACTAAATCGGGATAATTGAGAGGTAGAATTTGTAGCGTTACTTGACTACTGAATGGCGCGGTACTAAAATGGATAGTTACTGCCTACATTTTAAGTACACAGTGTACAAGAATATACGAAAAGGATATACCACCGACAAGGAACTTTTTTCAGTTTTTAGTCGACACTATTGACATTTGTTGTCTGAGTTGGACCTTAGGAGACACTTACGCGTGATTTTTTTTTGGGGGGGGGGGAGTAGGCGTACTGGTATACTGTGTAGAGAAAGTAGCGATGAACCACCTCAACGTTCGTTCTAGAATACGTGTTACAAAATCCGACACCAACGAAATTTGTTGTCGAATGTGGACCTTTCGAGATACTTTTTGCGGTTATTTTGTTCGGGTAGGTGTATTTAACCAGCAGCGATCTGGTAAGTTAATATGCTGTTCAAGCAAGGAATGGCGATACAATATAGCCTGGTGTGCATTTGCGCCTTTTCTTCATGGTCACACCAACCTGAACAAAGTGTCTGCCATAGCATAATCACAGTGCAAAGCTAGGCAATCTTACAGTAATCAGAATCATTCTTATCCATTTATAAATTGAAAAAATCCGAACAATCTGTAGATATTGTGAACTGTTGTCCTGCCTAATTTGGCATACACGCATTCGCTTCTTAGCGTGCCACATGTCAAAACATATGGCAGAGCCGGACACTTTGGAAAGACAAAACCTAATTGCCTGAACCTCAGCCAATTATCTCCCCACCTGAGTACTCTCACGAGGGATGATCTGGCGACTAATCTGACTCCAATTACCTGACATATATAGGCGATTTCTCCCCTTGTCGTGGTTTGCAACTGGCGTTTCATATCATGGATGATGTAATTCGGCAATATTCTTTCCGCTGCACATTAAGAGTATTGACGGCTTGATACATACCACGTCTAATCGAGTTTGGGATTTAATTTCATCAAAAATGGCAAAACAATATTACAGTCATGCCATGATTAGCTGAAGAAAAGAAGGAGCATGGTGTAAGGTTACCTTTGCAGGGCAGTGCAGTGATTTGTGTTATACATACAGCAACAGATAGGAGAGTATTTCTTTTGGCGAGAAAGTAATCGCTTATGAAACTGAATGTCAAATGTCTTTATTTTCACATTATATAAATTACAGGTGTAGATTCGGCAAAGTCAGCCAGAAAGACTCGACCTTGGGCTGTAATGAATATGGCTATTATTTGATAAATGTTTGGTAATTGGAGAGGTCAACTTCAGCATGGATAATTATGTTCATTCGGTTCAGCACACAACCTAATAAAAGATTCCAGAAGACTTGATTTGTGCTTTTCTATTGGATTACATATTAATAATGATTCATTCTAAAGTTGCAGCGCCGGAAACTGCATTCCAAGACCAGGAGGTTCTAGATTTCGGAACGAATACCTCATGACAATATTAGAATGGTAATTATATATTCCCTCACGTGTCCCGAGAAGATCCTAGTATATGCAGATAAGTTAGTCTCTTGAACAGTCCGGACACTGACAGTGACATGGCAGGTGTAATTTAATAATGCAGTTTTCCCCGATTGTGACAGGAATTGTTTTTCTTTTTCACGTTTCTCACGTCATTTGAATTCATATTCTCATTGTGAGAAATAAAGCATGCACGGCCCCTTGGAAATAGTTTGACGTGACCTCCTTTGGAAAAGATCTGCACGGGACAAATGTTGCCTTATATAAACAATGAAACAACAGTCGATAAACCTTAATGAGATTTACTGTGAGTCTAGAGTCTACGACACATAATTGTACCCAGTGAACTGATCAACCCGCAGGAATAACTGCATGATTCAGGAAAGACATGCAGAATGTAATTACGATTAAGTGTCTTGAAATATAATAAAATATTTTGGTTACGTCAAGTTCAGTTATTTTGTCACGGCTTTTTATTTCTTATACGGCATACAAGTGGAAGACATTTTGCATGGTATTAGCTTATTACATGTACATGCAAATATTAATTCCTTGCTCTATGGATGGAAGTATTTGATAAGCTAAAGGTTAAAGCCATAAATCGCGAATTTGGAACTACAACATGAATTTCACCTTTCATTATAAACAGATGATAGGGGTGTCAATCACATGGTTTGGAGAGCAACATACTGATTACAAGCCATTTAAGAGTGGAGTGGATAGATGGTAACACAAATTCTCCAATCACTTCGGAACTAAAATACCTTTAAACCAAGGAGCTTAGTGTTAAGTATATGCTACGTAGTTGTGTAGAGTAATTGTGGGAGTAATGCTAGAACCCCAAAGGATTTAAATACGCAGTATGCATATTAATTTCCCGCATCAAAGCACGGGTTTGACGCCTGGCGATCACGGGTGACGTTCGGGTCGCATCACTGTCACAGACAAACCATATGCTAATTTCTCAAAAATTTAGCATTTTAAGAAAAAAATTAAGTTCACAAATGTCAAACTGGCATTCTTCTAGTACTTCCCGAGCCATATATAAGAAAAAACTCCTATATGCATGTAATAAGTATTCTGTATTTCCAAAATATTAGTAATATCTCGCTTGTCAACACAGGTACCGACCAGTATCTCGCCATATCTCACCAAGCGATACTAGGCAATCAGGTATGCAGTTTGGGCGGGAATTAAATATGCATATCTTCTGTTGTAATTTCCTCCTGCAATAATTTGACATGGCACAAGGACGACTGATGGTGAACGAAATCGGGTCTATGATCGTATATCTGTTGTTGCAAAGCTTTTATGAGAAAGTAAGCTCTAACATCAACAGAATTGTTCATAATTCAACTGCTCCTACGATGAACAAGGCATCTCGTTTTCTGATGCGTCGTCTTCGAGCATTTTCAACGCAAACTAAACCTCATCTGGTTTGTGTGTAATATTTTAAAGCAAGTCTGTTTTTTTTTCGGGTTAGAATAACGCTGGTTAAACAGCTTTTTTTCAAAACTGGTTGGGCACTTAGTGTCTAACCTGCATATTTGTTGGCCTGAACAATGTTATCCTGACAGGTCTTATCTACAATATTCCCTCAAAACGTTTTCTTTGTAGAAAGAATACATAACAGCTTACAAGCAGGCGACACTCCATGTCCGGGTGCTTTTGTTGGCTGATTTGAGCGCAAAAAGATCAATATAACAGAACAAAAGCTGAAGCTGAATTACTTTTGTGCAGAACAGCAATGGAAGTGAGTATGTAACATACGTAATCGTCATCTAGGTATTCCCTTTCTTTTACGCTTCCTCATTGATTATCTTATAGCTTCTGAGAGTTTTGTTATTTGTCTTTGAGAAAATTGTATCATATACTTATAAATCAGAGACATTAGAAAATGGAAGTTTTGCGATATGTCGAGGATAGAATTACGGAACTAAGACGTTTTCTTTCATGTGCATTATCTCTGATCTCTTTATGAGCAATGTCTTGCGGATTGAAGAAAAAATGTAATGTACTTCATCATAATTCCAACCTTAGAGCCATGCAAGTCCAACGCTCCAACAAATATGTCTAAGATACTCTGTGCCGTCAACCCCAGCTCATACAGATAACAACCATAAATGATACAGTTTTGAATAAAAACTGCCTTTTTTTCGTTTGGTCAAGCAGCAGCAATTTAAAATATCACCTGTTGTTTTCAAGGAATTTTAAACAGCTTACCTAAGGTCGAATATAATCTCATAACACATATGAAAGCCGTAAAAATATGTCGTGAGATATTGTATATGTTTAAAGGATAATCAATAATTTTCGAAGTACATTGACAAATTATGTCCTACATGTAAATTATCTTAATTGCTTATTCCACAAACTTACGGCCCTTATCAACAAAGCAATGGTCTACGCACATCTTAGCCGACAAACTCATCTTTTTGATTAGTTGTTCCCGGTAACTGGCTATCGAGACCACGCAGGAAATCAATTTGGCGGGAATCAATGGCTTGGCCAAAGATTGTCAAGTTTAGCACGTCCGTAGAGTCAGTCAATAAGGGTGCATACTAAAGAGAAAGCCCTCGTTACAGAGATATCTATTGACTATGTTGTATTTGTAAGGCGTTAGTGCCAGATACACGGATTGAGATTGTGCTCAATGCCAAGACGTCATGTACGCAACTTCAATAAAAAGATTTTAACTGTGTTCTTAGACGGAAGCTTTGTTGTGATGTTACTGCTTTGTATTAGCAATTTTTACGGGTGAAGCGAGAGATTTCGACAAAAGCTATGGCAAACAAGACATACGCAATTTGCTCTATCCTGTCTCATATTTTTATATCAAGAGACACGTAGAACAGATGCAAAACGCATCTATCTATATAGAAAGGCATATTTCTGTTTCACAGAACTGTCCTGAAACGCCGCAAAGCCTTCTTCGGTGATCGACTTTCTATGAGTAGGGGCCTACTATGCCAGAGGAATAACCTTTGACGAATGTGTTTGTTTTCAAAATTCCATCCAAAATGGGTAACGCCAACATATTTTGGGGATATAATCTGCATCATGTTCTTATTGAATGCACCTTTTATTTTCTTTTTCAAATAGACACATCAGGGTAAAAGAATTTTGAAGTACGTACCCATGGAATGTTATGCTCCAAGTAAATATATCTTCGGAACGGAAGGGAAAACGTTATGTTATTTAATAGTTTGGCAAGACCCTTTAAGAGTAAATCACAGGACAAAAGAAATCACAGCAAACGTTTTTATGACATATCTCCAAATCTAAGACAAAAAGCATTTGCTCACCAACAAAGAATTCCTGTACACGTTTCAGGCATAAAGGTCCAAATCCAGTTCCGATTGCTATACATATTTTGGTTTGTGTTGAGCACACACAATTTGACACTCTATGTGTTTGTTGGGAAAGTTGAAGACAAAACCCAGGCAAATCTGGCTGGAGGGTCTTTGTACATGTTCTGTTACCCGAGCTTTTCTTTGTAAAATCCGCGTTAGGTTACAAAGACTGACTGGCTGCTCGATTCTTCAAAGTACATGTTTATCGCGCATTGATTGAGTCCCTGTCAACAGCTCCACAGCTTTGGAATCATGATGAATACCCTCTGCGTTTATTTGTAAATAAGAGAGCGGCGTGAGGCGGTCGGTCTCGTGGTCAAAGAGACGTGATAGATAGTGTGGATGATCTTTCGTGTTAACGGGTCAAGATCCCGTTTCTTCACAAGGAAAGTTTATGAGATGACTCCAGTCATATAAGTGTTTTGCTGTAGCCATAACACGTGTTGAAAGAGACCTGTCATAAGAGAAACCGACGAGCAATAGATATATCTTTTTCCGCCATATATTCTTTCCCTTCCAGAAGAATATGGATCATGGGGCTTCTTTTTCAGTTCTTGTCTAGAGCTATTTTAACGCCATTAATTCATAAAAGCAAATGCATTCCGAGTAATAGATAGAACTTTATGTACAAGTGATTGTATCTGCGTCGCCTTCTTCTTAAACTCGTTTAGCCAATGTCAGTTTGCGGAACTGTTTCCTGTTCGGCTTTGGGTGAATTGGATATAGGATCCTGAAACATAGTTGCCAATGTACGTCCACCATAATATGCGCAATTGTTTCCTATTCGGCTTTGGGTCAATTCAATATAGGATGCTGAAACATAGTTGCCAGTGTACGTCCATCATAATATTTCTGTTCGAAATCTCCATGATCAAAATACATGGATCGGTAGACATGCAACATACAAGAACCATACAAGCCCAAAATGTTTTGCCTTGAAATTCAAAAACCTTGTAAATCCACACAACTCCTTATACGTTTGTATTATGTAGAGTTACGTAATGACTTAAAACACAGTGGCGATAGACATAACGGTTACACCTAAAATGCTATACTCTTTGCACTCTGTAGCAACTAACAAAAATCAAAACAATGAAAATTATGTTAGATAAATCCGTATTTGACCAGATAAAAGTATACAGGGAGTTACAAACTGATGACCGGCTTTCACCAAACGCTATTCTGGCTAAGAAATTTGTGACGGAGCTGTCGCTGTGATATAGTTTATGGAAAATTTTAAGAAAACGTTTGTGGATTTGACATTCAATACCTAGATCCATACATGTCAAGTGCAACAGGTCACAATGACTAGCACACGGCAGGTTCCAAATATATCTCACCGCTTTACGCCTAGCGGTAAAAAAAAACAACTTCACTATCAGAAAAATCCCATAGCTGGCATCCGTAAAGAGGCATGCAATATGTCTTAAAATCCGTATTTAGTCGTAGAGTACACTTGTTTGTATTTTGACATTATTATGTTTACTTCAGTAATAGATTTTGTTATATTATCACACATGTTTAGTTGATTAACATTCACATCAATGTTTGTACCTAAATGTTTGGGGAACCAAGCAGATTTTAACAATTTACCTCCAAAGTAGATTGATAGTTTGTCCACCTAACCTCCTTTGCATGAAATTTATGAGCGAAAATTTACTGTTAGAAATGGAATAGAGCCTCTAGTAAGAGAATTACGTCTAATTACAGATGGGGAACTGCAGTGTAACCTTTCTCGGGAGGAATACGATGTAACCATAGCCCGCTTGTGTGCGGCCTAACGTGTATATTTGAGTAATTGCAGTTACTGCTCTTTGCAGCATGGGCTATCCATGTTTACAGCCACGGACATTTGTGATTATGATGTATACAGTGTACTTCTATATGTATAAGTGCGAATAAAGATATGATGATGATGATGATGACGACGACGACGACGACGACGATGATGATGATGATGATGATGATGATGATGATGATGATGATGATGATGATGATGATGATGATGATGATAACTTATCTATGCTAGAAAAAAATTGTATTGCTCAGTGTGATACCTACAGAAGTACCGCCGTAAAATTACGTGGCAATCACAGAAGCTTTTACAAAAACCGTGAGCTTCTTATTGGCAGCATTATTATTGAATGCTGACATTAGTGACACTGGTGTCTCGGGTTAATCTGCAGTTGGTACGTTTGATCTGCCATAAAGCAACCGTTAAGTAGTCAATGAGGATTTAATGCACACAAACGCGATTATAACAGTTCCGTGCCACTTGTATCAATTCCCCAGTTTAGTATCCATTTAACTTTTGACTTGATATTTAAGATTTCTTCACCAAGAGGATATACAGGTGAGTTCATAGCATTCAAAAGTGGAGTTAAGTGCAGCAAAATTCATTCGAATATGCTTATCGTATTTAACCTTTCAAAGATTTAGTCAACTGCTTTCCTCGCTGAAGTCTGCAAAGGGTGCAAAAGTTTCCTTACCATACTCATTACAGGTGAAAGTAATAAGACGTGAAGTCAAATTGTTAATACATATCGGTATTCAAGTTGTGGTTTTGTCACTGCCGTTGTGTTTGGATTAAACATATTTTATTCCAAAGAAAGCAATTAGTTGTGTTTACCGCACTATGTGCTACCTCCGACACGCTGACAAATATTTTTGGGCAATAATATAAACAAGATGACCCGACTTGTTGCAATAAACATGTATACAGAACTATGTTATGGCTATCATGATGAAACATGACTTAAACCGTTGGTCCTTGACAAAAACAAAAACAAAAACAAAACAAAAATCAAGTTTATTTTTAAAAAGTATTGCGGCCTTTCTGGGCGCGTCCTGGGCGCGGCCAGGAAAGATTTTGACCATTGGCATTTAGATTTGGTGAATATTTACTGAAAGCTTTATTGAAAATACTTTGAGAAAAGAAACTTTTTTATTAAATGGACGAAGCGCCGAGAGAAGTTGTTGAATGTTGACATGTTACCCTGGTAAGTCTTCCCTGAAATTTTTAACTGATCGGAAATCCTTTCAAATTACTAATCGCTATAGACCGGTTTTAATGCGAAAGCGTTAAATGATATTCATACAAACTGTCATGAGCCGTGTTTTGGTCGGGTCAAAATGATTCTGGGCAGGAAACCACGAGCCGGTTCGTTTCCTTGCGCAGAATCATTGAGTCCCAACCAGAAACACCCACGAATAATGGTTTGTATTTGTCCCATAATGTTTCTTTGGAATATTCTCTTTAAGTACACAACAAACAATAGTTTTAAGCAAAAAAGAGGGCCGAAATACTTACAAAAGCATAGCCCCGCCCCCCGACACTGCCATGCGCGGATGAATCGGTCTATTTTTTTCTAGAAATGTAATGCGGTCCAATTTCAAATTTCTTGCTTGTACATCTCTCAGTTAGCAAATGATATGGCCATCATTCGGAAACACAACTTTCTTAAAATACATTTGAAGCATTCATATGCGTATGTTTGCATAGTACAGCCAGTGCTAAGAGACGGGGTCATGCTGTGTCCCGACCTTTGACGTTGTGCATGACCTTTGTACCTGAAGTCCCAAAACATACATTTCAGGAGCACTCGAACGTTGTCCTATCAAGCGGGCTTTTGCATCTGAGCATGCGCACTGTTGCGAGTAAACCACCTGATTGCCTTGCCGCCGGCTACGCAGGAAGAGTCTAATATTTGCCGTTGTATTAAATGCAAATGTTCGAGCGCTGAAGCAGCGTTTGAATAACTAATTGTACATAAATATGAGCATTGTGAAACATGCCAGCTAACGCCAGTAATCTATTTTGAGAGAAACCACGGACATATTTCATTATTTCAGTTTGTTTGCTTGTTTACGTGAAGACCTTCAAGCACCCAACAGACTTACGCCGACAGACATCTGCTGTCAATCTTTCCAGCAAGAAGAGGCCGAAGTAAAACATACAAACCCGTACATGGCATACAGCATGTGGCCTCATCGTGAATATATACATGCAACATTATTCTCTATACCAGAGAACTGTCCCTTTACAGTTGTACTTGTGAAATCAGACACAGATTAAATTGACGGCTATGTTAGAGGAGTGTCGAGATGTCACGTCGCTACACCTAGCGCCACGATGACGTCTTTTTTCATCTGTTTCAAATTTCAAAGCGCATCTTCTTCCAAATTTCGAGATATGTTTGGTGGCTTCCGTGAAAAACAAGCCGGAATAACGACAATAGCAATCTCCTTAATAGTAACATCTCAATAACCAGATAGGATATGAACAAGACACTCCTAAAATTAAGTAGGAAGATACAAAGACATACATCAAGACATTCAAGAGACCACTTACACAGAGATATATATTAACCCTTAGGATTCGGATAAAGCTCAAATATCTAAAACGAAAGTATTCACTCCTCGAGCTAGTCGTTAAGGAAACAGCACAGAAACAAACTTTCAAAAACTAAAGGATTCACTGTGAAAATTCGTTTCCGCTGCTTCCTTGGTAATTTATCATTAAAATTTGAAAGTAGCCCTCCCTTTGTAAACTTTTGATTTGGACATGGAGCACTCGATATAATTAGCTGCACTTTTCCAGGTATATGTACTTCATTAATATTTTGTTATTTTCATCATTTTTTAGCTTACAGGTCACAAGACGTATTTTTGCTCCCTGATGCTATGCATGTTTTATGCCCTCGCTGGCGATCTGCTTTATTTGTGTGAAATAAAGACACACATCCATCCATCTACCATCCCCAATTACATACATACATACATACATACATACATACATACATACATACATACATAAATACATACACACATACATACATAAATACATGCATACATACATACATACATACATACAAACATACATACATACATACATACATACATACATACGTACGTACATACATACAATCATACATACATACGTACATACATAAATTCTTTGGTACGCAGATACAAGTGTATATATGCCTAATTAAGATAGAATTATATGAATCAAAATCTGTTAAATTATGAGGAACAGTATTGAAATTATTGTGTTAACATGGCGACCAGCAGAGGACGGTAAAGTGTAAAAAAAAAGCACCGAACTTCTGGTGTCAGAAAATGTATTCTTTGCAGTACAAAATTAAATTTTATTGAGCAATACATAACAGTAACTGCTAAACAGAAAAACGGGATTGACTAAAAAGAAAATCTCTCGGTAAAGTTTAAGATGCTAAGACATTTGCTGGCAGGTAAGTGTATTTGTATTGGCTGTGGACCTGTGCAGGCCCCTAACTCAGAATGAACTGGACAAGCATGGGGGCAGATCTATGTGTTAACCAGGGCTAAATGTATGTATCTAATATAAAGTGACAACGTCCTATAGGGGAGTCTAAGTTGTATTGCCCAGCATCCTAGGCAAGCACAGCAGGGCCGCAGTTAATTTTGGCTAAAGTGAATAAGTCCTATAACTGAATGTACCTTAAATGCAATCCCTTGAATTCAAGATTAAATTGCACCATTATCTATAATACGTTTCAAACTGCAAAACATGTAAAACTGTTAGGTGTGCCCAAGTAGCACAAATTAATACTTTGCAATTAATTTTAGTTCTTTGGATGCGCCTGTTGAAGTTGGGACACCTCTATCTAAAGTACGTTCGAAAATATACAACATTTAAATTTCCCGACTGTGTCTAATTAGCATAATTTCTACATTTTCATTTCATTGGAAAGACTATAGCACAAACCTGTGCAATTAGATTGGTATCACACTTTCATTCCCGTTTCATTGGTTGCGCTCGTAGCGCAAAGCTACACATTAAAGCTGGATTGGCACATCCGTTTTGAATAGTTTGTTGACAGGGAAGATTAAAAAATTCAATGAATGTTATGTGTATAATTTTAAAAAGAGGTTTTGCTAATCATACGACCGATTTCAGTAACATGGCCAAGGATAGGCTAACTTGTGGACTTGTAGGAGTGATAATCTTTGAAAAAAACTATGACAAAATAAGTAAAAAGAAAGGAAGGTTGAAATAGGGAGTTGTAATTGAGATTTATCTATATCTATACCTCCCTGGTTGCAAAAGAAAGAAAAGAAAGAAGAAAGAAAGAATACAAAGAATGTATTTGCACGCAGACACAAATATCACTGTACGTTTACGCAATATTGTTCGAAAAACACCTGCACAACTAGTATTGTGTATATTATTCGGGAATAATGTTCATTAATAGGGTAATGCATTTTGTTATGTGATCCATTGTTTGGCACATTTTTAAATTCGCTTGATGACTAATATATATATATATATATATATATATATATATATATATATATATATATATATATATATATATATATATATATATACATACATACATACATACATACATACATACATACATACACACACACATACATACATACATACATACATGCATACAAAATGTTTTTATGTGGGTGTGTTTAAAGTTGGTGGCATATCAAATACATCATTATGCGGGAATCGTTATCTGTTTTCAGACACGGGAAAAGTATTTATCAGAAAGGTGACGTGACATCAGAGCAATGTTACGTAATATATAAATAGCTGTATATTCATCAATAAACATAAGTGGCCTTGCAGAATACTATTTTATTTCTCAATAAAGAGGCGCTCGGACAAACCGATCCACAATTTTGGTAACCGTAATCAGAAAAGCGTTTGGATGTCAAATGTGGTTCGCTGGGAAACGGTTCTGAATGAATACATTTAACAGCTGCCTGGGACACCACATTTCTTTGCTGTGGATTTAAGGTCACACAGTACACAGTAAATAACGCCACTGAATGTAACTTTAGGCAAACACAGCAAAGAACACCATCGAATTTAACCTTAGGCATACACAGACTGACAGTCACAGAAGAGAACGCCATTGACTGTTACTTTAGGCACAGACAAAAAAGAACGCCATTGACTGCAACTTTAGGTGTACACAGCAACGAGGACCATCGACTCAAACTGTTGGTATACATAGCAAAGAATACTATTGTCTGTAAATGTAGGCATATAAGGAACTCCATTGAATGTAACTTTCGACATACACAGCAAAGAACACCATTGACTGTAACTTTTGGCATACACAGCAAGAGTGCCATTAACTAAAACTTTAGGAATACACAGCAAGGAACTCCATTGAATGTAGCTTTCGACATACACAGCAAAGAACGCCATCGACTGTAACTGTAGGCATACACAGCAAAAACGCCAGTGACTGTAACGTTAGGAATACACAGCAAAAACACAAATGAGTGTAACTTTTTAGGCATACACAGCAAAGAACAGCATTGATTGTGACTTTAGACATAAACAGCATAGAACTCCATTGACTGTAACTTTATGCATAGACAGCAAAGAACGCCATTGAATATAACTTTAGGCATACACAGCAAAGACCGTCATTGACTGTTACATTACGCATAGACAATACAGAACGCCATTGACTGCAACTATATCCTAGGCGGTTGAAAAATTCGCACAAACATAAGAGGGAGAACGATGAAAAAATACAGAGACAGCATAGAAAACAACACCCAGAGTACAAAACGCGCAAAATGTAACAGTTTTTAAAAAGTCCTGTGCACAAGAAACAGCGACATTTTAAAGTATATACGGATTCCAATTGACTCCCGCAAATGCCTGCTGAAAGCAAAAATAAATACGTTAAGAGACTGCAAGAGATACGCATTGAAAGACAAACGAGTCCCCTTGTCCAATTTTGTCCCACGGAGAGCAACAAGTGTTCAAAACAACCTAGTTTATCCCCATGCAACATACATAGGTTTTCCCCACAGTTATAGCCGTACCTCATGATAATTGTCCAAAGATTTTGATTCATTAAAAAAAATGAATACTTGAGGCAATAAATAAAGCAGTTAACATGTTTGTTCTGCACTCATCTTGGGAAAGTCGTATCCTTCCCATAGTTCTACGGTGTCAAAATATTCAGCAGATATATCAGAAGATTCTTGGGCTTTTCAACTGAAACAGTTTCTAAATGTGTGTTAAGCAAGGTGGAAAACCAAGGCAACATCTAGCGTATACTGATGCTGTTCGCTTGGCCAAACCACCTTAAACATACCAAAAATTCACACAGGATACGTCCACAGATGTGGATGACATGACGGACACGGAGTGGAAGTCCGGAGATAAATTATGAATTGAAAGCATTTAATCAGATATGACGACCTTCGGGTTTGTGAAACTCAACAGGAAAGCTTGTCAATTTGTCTCATGGGGTAAAATATAAAAAGTCGACGATTGTTTTTCCAGAATGTTTCTGCATATTTCGATCAAAATGTAGGGAAAAACCAACAAACGTGGACAGACTGTCCGTATGATGTGCTAGGAAGATTACTCAGCAGCGCACGCGTGTAACTGTTCTTATCTGGACTACCTGGACTGCTAACACGGGATCCAAATGAATCATGCTCTCGGGACTTTTGCTCGTATAAATGATCCGAGCAGGATCTCTGGGTTTAACGGTACATTGAAAAACATGTTTGCTTTATGTCATGATATGAGATCCTGTTGCTCGTCTCAGGCGGGAGTATGTCACAAGGGTGAGCATGGAAAGGGAGATTCTGGTCTCCGTTCACGGGTAAATGTTATCACAGTTCACGATTCCTTCAGGCGCCAAGTCAGTTGTACTGTCGGGGTTTTTCACGCTTTACGACAAATATTGAATTCACAGATGATAGAAAATAAGAAAGCGCCATCATGATCACGAAAATATCTCTTGGTCCCCTTCTTGGATGGAAAAGCAATAGATGGAAATGATTGTCGTGGTAGGCGCCACTGGCAAGGTGGTGCTCTTAGCGGAAGCTATGTTGCCTTACCTTAATAGGCAAAGTATCACTGTTCAAACGTGATACTACATAATTCCCAGTGTCATTCTAAGCTCGCAAAACAGTTATGTGTATCTCTCGGTATAGTGAAATGTGCTGGTTGATATATTAAGCTACCATAATTAAGATTAAGCACGAAATGCAAGGTATATGGCTTGGGATGTTTGGCCTCTTTACCATTTATTGGGAAATGTTCTTGTAGCGCTCGCAGACACTGGTTGAATCGTGATAATAGTTCCCAAAAAGGAAACATATAATGGTGACTATTTAAAAAGGAGACATTACAAATTTATGATTTTTTTTGTCCAACACAAAAGCTTGGATAAATGTTTTGTTCGTTATAAAGACTGCTATTATTTAGTAAATTTAATGTCATTATTGTGTTTTTGTAACCTTATGATATCGAACTACTGCGGTGAAACAGTGAAAAATAGAAATTGAAGAATATGTTATGAACTTCACCATCATCATCATCATCATCATCATCATCATCTAATCAATGTTGGAAGGGTAAGTAAGAAAAGTGCCGGTCTGGCAACCTGCGGCAAAGTTTAGCGAACACAGTAGATCAACTGTATCATCTTCATACCAGACAAAACCAATGAGTGGCTTGGAGGTCTGTTAGAGATAATTCCTAAAGGTTGCGGCTTTATGAAGCCTCGGATGTCCGAAACTTGCAACATGAGCACTATTTGACACAGTAAGTGGGGACAACTCCACGAGCTATGAAATTAAATTCAAACAAACCATTTAAATAATTGTTTCAATATTATTAGTCACGAGTCACCATAACAATAACAATAATTTTGTTATTTCCGCGTAAAAGACGCCGCTTGTTCCTGCTATCGGCATGAGTAGAAATCCATTTTTACATATTACAAGATGAAAGACGGTAGCCTAGGGTCTGAACTGACACCGAGAAGATAGCTTATTTTACATCAGTAATTCACATCGTGCTGTTTTATTTGCCTCATCTGTCAGCCCAACAAGCCCATTTAACAAAATCCTGTCACTCTCGGAACCATTGTGTCATCTTGTGACAGATTGTTTTAATTATGTAGTATGAAAACAAGGAATTCATGTGTTGCCTGTTACGAATGTTGACATTTAATAAAGTTCTTTGCCCGTGGCATGTTATTATCATTTTAGTGGTGTCATTTCGTCGTTTAAATTCACATTATTGAGACTTGATCAGCTCCTCTCGAGATATAATGAACGCCGCCAAGTCGGTTGAAAGTGATAAAGCTATCATACAAAAACACAGGTCCTTCTAAAGCCTAGCGGGATGTATTCAGGCATAAAATGTTTATTGCTATCGTAAATCGTTCCATTTCATTACAATCTCTCACGTAATCTGCCTTTGAGCAGACTTGTCCTAAGGGACGTAAGCATATAATTTGAAAACACGGGGTTGTTTCTGTTTTTGCCTCCCAAATTGCACCAAACTGGGTTGCTTTAGTACAGCCTCTGTCACAAAATGTCAAGAGTAGCATAACCCAGTGCAATGCAGTTCAGCAGAGCGAAGTGGGACACGCTCACAAGGTAACCCGTCTTGAGACACTGAGTGAAAAGAATATTATACACCTTCAGTGTCACCGCCTATTTTATCGGTTTGAAAGGACTGTCACATTAAAAATCCATATCTAAACTATCAAGAGACTCGGCGGTACTGTTGATATTAAATAACCTAGAGAATTACCAATGTGTATCTCAAAACACTTCGTAGGCCTTTTCCCCACAGCTGGTACCGCGGACTGGATAGATAGTGATTTGACGCATGCGCGAAGGGTAATCCCAACGCTTCAGTTCCTGTACATATCAATCTCCAATTAGAATTCACAATATCCAGGGTAGAGGCAATAACTTATAATTTACCAGTTTTTGACACCTTCAGTGAGGATAATTTGAACTTAAAGATACCCCCATGGACCTTTTAATAATGGTTTGATTCTAACTGAGATTATTTAGTTACTTCTCCACCTATTTCAGAGAAATATTTAATTATGTCATCCTAAAGTTTTTTTCCCTGAGAATAAAGTTTCTACCTTTTCTGCTTCGTAAACTGCTCTTATTTAGTTCCAGATCCTGTGGAACTTTTCCTCGTATTAACGTATTCTGAAAGTACCTCTGGTTCTCGTTTTATTATATCACAACTCGTATGTTTTAAATTTCTCATATTTCCTATAAGCACTCGCCACCGTTAACCACAGATACCTCCTGTAGGTCTATCTTATGTCTGGTATACAGCAACTTTATAATCACTTTGTTTATCCATGGATTTTGACGACTTTTGAGATAGAGATTTTATTGGAGCCTGGAGATTTTTTTTAGTTTCAATACTTCATCTTTTTAAACCGTCCAAGTTTCTTCACTGTCACTCATCAAAAATATCTTTCAACGCCGCAGAAACTGTAAATCAAAAACTGAAATCTGCCACACTGAAATCTATAATCATGATATCAAATCTCAAATTTTAATCGTAAGTACCATGTAATAATATTTCACAGTAACTTTGCGAACCACCGCTTAACCCTTAAAATGCTAATCACTGCTATAGTAGCTATATATATTAGCTTTTTATGATCTGTAGGTCTTCGTTGAGGAATTTTTATGTTCTTTTAACATGCCGTGATAATATACTTATTCCTTGCAGAAGAGCGTCTATACATGAAACGTACCATTATTGGAGAAAGCCCTGCAGGTTTGATTTCTACCCATCATGTTTGTAAACGCCAGGTAGCTTTTGCCGGGTCTATTCCACACCTATCATTCATCTTTAAGTCTGTCCTTACATATAATGGTGTACCTTCTCCTCTGCCATGTCTATAACCTCTTTCTGAGAAGATATGTCCATCCATATTTATCGAGCTGTATTTGAGATAGCTAGCATCATCTGGCCACGTGCCTTTTCATGAAATTTAAAACGTTAGCAGGACAGCGTGATCTGTGCAAAGCGAGAGGGGAGAGCAGAGAGGCCAGCTTTTGTGCGAGTTGTTGATGACCATGCAGTTCGTCAATGAAGGATGTAACTGGTGCTTTGAGTGCCACACAGTCCGATGTTTCCTGCCGCATGTTATGCATGGGTTTGCCTTGGGTTGGGGCAGACTTGTCTGTTTTCACGTGTGTGGCGTAGCAAGTTTAAGATGTTGCGTGTCAGAAATCGTAGTGTGTTTGTTTCAAATGAAAAATGGGGTGGTATATTCTCGATGGCGTCATTCTGGACTGTGATTCTTTGAACTAAGGAAATCGCAGACTTTGCACGTGAAATTCAATCCTGGATATTGCCTAGGCCTAGCGTGAACCGAGACCGACCAGTGTCAATTAACCCACATCGTCATGCACGAATCTCGTGAAAACTGCAAAACCAGGGAGCGGAATGCACATAATAGTGATACCTGGGCTATAAAATCGTATTTCACGCTGATGTGTGACCCCTAAAAGTTAGTTCAAGACCTGCCCTTTATTCTGCATTCCTGTCATTTCAGAAGTGAGCAGTAAATTCTTTGAAACTCATAGTATTCCCTTCCCTATACTGAGTCGGCTCCCTGAAAGTGATTCATTATAAACTGCGGATAACACCCTCAGAAATACGGTTGCTTTTTTCCAGACCCAAACAAGTTCAGTTACTGTAGCGGTAGTGAAGCTAGGCTGTCAGGTTCTGTCTCTGTCACTTTCAATCTTGATTTATATTAACGAATACATCAGACAGGATTCATGTGGTTGGGCACTGGATACTGCTTCACTACCCCATCTGATCCGTGACCTTTTTAAACATAAGACCAATCAAAGAGTCAATAGCCTGACAGTTTCCAGGACGGACAAGACTTTCCAGCGAATGAAATCAACTTAAAACTATATGGATAAGCACTTCAAAAATACACAAGCCGAAATATTTAGATAGGAAATTGATTTCATGTGAATAATAAATATTGAATGCACACTGTATTATAAGAGGCAGAATAAAATTAAGGGTGAAACAAAGGCTGGAATAGCGCGGAAACTGGAACTTGATCAGTGACTTTCCATGAATTATCCCCACAACTCATTCGCCATATAGCCACATGTTATAATTTGTGACATTAACGAGAGCTCCCCTGTGGCAAAGAATTTATGCCAGTATGTATGACATGATTCACAATGTCCCATTTGGTTGGGCAAGCAGGAAACTTTTTGTTTCTTGTTTTGACGCAGTGAAAGATTTCGAATGAAAATGTACTGATTGGGACACAAATTCAGATTGTTCTGATGAATTTGATTTGTTTGGCGCCTTACAAAATATGAACCTGCTTTGACTTTGTTGCCAAGTGACACCGGGCGGTATCACATTAAGGCACGGGACATCAAATTATTTCCCCATAACTTCACATTAAAGCCTTTGGTCCGTATGTCAAAACGACTAGGGACATAGTACATCATGTGGAAGGTGATCAGATCTACAGCACGAATATTGGAAGGGGTTTAAAACAGCTAGGCATTTACGTTGAGCCACCAGCACGGCGCTCCATGTGTGTATCTGGTCGGGTGAATGGGCGTTACAATTTTAACGTTAAAAAACCATCAATTCTTTCACTGAACGGCAGAAAACAGACCAATTACCTTTGATTTAGTTTCTAGTTGTGGCTGGTGACATGATAATGAAAAAATGTAAACATTTCTGCCAAAGCACAGGAAAACTGGATTAAGAAACAATTTACAGTTGTTTCTGTTTCGTCAACAGTATCTTAAGTTGTTTATGTGGTTGAGCGACAAGAAGAAAAAAAAATAGATTTGCCTTGTCTGGTTACGGTTGTCGATGTTTTGATGATTTTTTTTTTTCACCATAAAGCTATACTTCAGATCCTATTTAAGTTTGGTTTAAACATATTTTATTACGAGGTAAATCATTCATTTTAATGCATAATATAAGAATTAGTATAAGTTATCCAGTACAAGGACTACGTTTCAACAATCACATATGCTCCTTCAAAAACATTTTTTGAAAAGAAATGTAATTATGTACTTTAACACCTCCGTAGTTTTATAGTATCTGATAGAAGTGAAACGCACTCATCGAAAATCAATAATCAAAATTATTTCTCTGCACCAAAACGCATGATCAAAGACAACGCAGCAAATGACAGTTTACTGTTCCAGATGACGGTATATTACATTTGTTATTCAGGACGTCCTGAGTGGCGGGTTGATAAATATCTCTCATATGTGCAGACATTTGAGCCGAGCTTAACGCGACAATTAAAAACTTACGTCATACAGTAAGCTAACGTGAGACGATCACCTGCAGCCGCTCTCGTTAATTGGAAATATAAATCATTACTCTGGATGTGTGATAAAGTCTGGATTGCTTGAAGGAAGTTGTCAAGAGTTTGAACAACCGCGAATGATCAACGACTGGGACCGTATTTTAAGCCCGTCAAGGTAACTGGATCTGGATATGCATGCCACATAGACGATTGTATGAGCCTTCCAAGAGTGCCATTAGTGACACACAACAATTTATCACCTGCATTCATTTCCTTATGCATTTTCTTAAGGTTAGACTACAGTAACAAGATGTACATGGAAGCTGTATTGTCCAATAAGTCACAAAGCCCATGGTTTCATGTACAAAACCCTGAGATGTACGATATAAACCCCATTGTTTTATTATTAAACTCTGCGTTTCGTACATGAAACCTTGACTTTCGTGCACAAAACCCAGGGTTTTGTCAAAGTTCTGGGCTACATACAGAATGTAAATAACTGAGCAAATTACTCCATGCTTGTTCCAGAACCTTCATCAACCCTGGTCAAACCACAGTCTTTAGGTACAAAACGCTGGGTTTTGTGACTTTTGAAATTACAGAGCAAAACACTGGGTTTTAAAATCTTACAAAATCACAAAAATCCTGTGCACAAACCCATGATTTTGTCCTGCAAAGCTTGGATTTTTTTTTTTTTTTTTTTTTTTTTTTTTTTGATATCTTAGGGTAGATTGCTTGTATTGTTCAATGATTGACCTCCTCAATACCCTGAGTTTAGTGCTTCTTACAAAACTCAGGGTTTGCTACGTCACATAACCATGGGTTTTGTAAGAAGCACTGTCCCTGATATTTGTAAAGACCCAATCAGCACACCCTGTTTTAAATACCCAGCTGTGTCACAAAGCCCTGCGTCTTGTTCAGAACACCCTGGATGTTGTTCGAAAACTCAGGGTTTTGTCCACAAAGCCCTAGGGTTTGCTTCAAAGCTCCGGGTTTTTTGGGGGGTGGTGGGGGTGGTTTTGGTTTTTTTTTTGTTTTTTGTTTTTTTTTTGTTTTTTTTTTTTTGTTTTTTTTTTTTTTTTTGTTTTGTATTTTTATTGCTTTTTTTTTTTTTATGCAAAACCCAGGATTTCGTACATAAAACAACTTCAAGTCAATGACCAGGATCTGCAAGGGGAATGAAATGTTATCACTGATTTGTTGCTATGTACATATTTGCAATGTTAGGACACGCACAGTAAAATTTATGAAACCCTGGGTTTTATGAATTATTGAACACTGCAAGTACGAAACCCTGGTATATCACTACAAAACCCTCGGTTTTTTTTTAAACATTGCAAGGGCAACACCCAGAGTTTTGCTTGCAAATCATTGGGTTTTGTAGAAATACTAAACAACGGAGCAAAATCGAGGGTTTTGAATAAAATACCTGAGTTTTGTCACAAAACTGGGGATTAGTAGATAAACTCTGACTTTCTACATAAAACCCTGGGCTAGTAAATTATTGGACAATGCAACTTCCATATATGTACACGACAGAACCGTGCTTGCCGATAAAAAAATCTTTGCGTGTGAATTTACCGTCGTTTAAAGTTTGGCTTGGGACAAACCATAACAGAGTGCACCAGACAACAAAGATTTTATGCACATCAGGGAGGAATATACACAAGCAAGGTTGTTTACGATGGACAATAGTTAGTTTTCCTAACTTTTCCTCTTTCTTTTTTCTGTTTCTTTTACATATTTTGTTGTTGTGTATTGTATTTGGCAAAATGCCTCCATCTGTAAGTTGAGGTGCAGCAAATAAAGAATCATTCATCATTCATTCACATTATAAATATAGATTTATGCAACAGTTTGGTTATATAGCTGCGATATCATTGCATTATATATACAGAGAAAACGTGAAATTTTTAGTAAGTTCCGTATAAGTGAGTATACTAACCCCCCGACCACCACTGCCTAAATTTCCATGTCTTGGCCTAACACAATTGAGTTGGGACTCAATTGTTCTGAAAAGACCTGGCAATCCCGGTGGAATCATCATTCCGTTCTGTGGAACGGGTAGGGGGGGGGATGACTTCTAGCTCGCATACATCCCTATTCTTCCTTCCTCCTCGTGATTGGTCAGTGGACGACACGTGTTGAGAGGCAGCGGGGAAGTCGGGTGGGCCTTTCTGGCAGTCTAGAGGTAAGTATACTAACTAATACTGAAATTACTAAAACAAAAATCCACGTATTAGTTCCGTAATGTTACCTCTCGACCACCATTGCCAATACAGATTGATACGAGGGAGTAACCAAATACATATACTGACACAAAAACCACCGAGACCGACAGCCTGGGGGGACTATCAGTCTGAGTGAGGACGGAACGTCTGTTGGGAAAACCTCAGAGGTTCATGGACATAAGGCCGCCAACAGCATAATACTGGCCTAAGCCTGGAAACCCTCCTTACCGACAAGCATGGGACCACCAATGCCCCCCCCCCCCCATGCCCACCAACCTGAGGGCCGTCTGCTATAAAAGAACTGCTGTCTATTTCCACTCTTTGGTTCTGGAGATTTTTACAAGACCAGCGAACTGTGAAAAACATGGCGGGCACCTGGCGGGGGGTGGGGGAGGGTGGGGGTGGGGGGTGGGGGGGGTTCTGCAAGGCAGTGTCCAGTTGAACGGGTCTACTGACTCTTGGCCTGGTGAACCTGGAACATCCACCTGATATGAGTCGGAGATAAGATCTAGGTCTAATTTAGGTAAGTTGACCTATAGACAGCATCTGAGTCTAAACCCCGCGGGCACCAAAAACTGGATCACAATGGCTGCCCTGAGGGGACAAGGGAAGTCCAACGGACAAGTATCAGGAACTTAAGCAAAGGAGTATTATAGCCTGGCAAAAGTATAAATGCCCTCCTTCAGCACAAACGAGTCGCCCATATTGTGCTCGGCAAAAGTCACAGATTAATGTCAGTGGCAATTAAGCCTGTTGACAACATCCACACCATTTAGTACTAGTCACGGGCATTGATGGCTCACACCTCGTGAACTCTAGCTGAGATATGCTTCAGGGCCAAAGGCCCGTCCAAAGCGTTCACGTTTCACATATTGTCGCTGGTGATACTGTCTCTCTCGCCAGGTGATCTTATAATGTAAAATCACCCTTGCAATATCTACTCATATATGAAATTTTATTCTTTACGGCAGTAGTGACATTGGCAAGATAGGTAATGGCCTGGTTTTCAATGGTGTATCCCCTGTTTCGTAACTGTTAGGGGATCCGTGTCGCAGTGGGGCCGACCCATGCGCGACCACAGCAATTACTGCACCGGGGAGATTGGGTTAGCCAGCTCACTGTGTCACCTGCTGCTGTCCCCCGGCTACCCCTCCCCCCACCCCACCCCCAGTTGGTGGAGAAGACATTGGTACAACTATTGACTAAATTTTAGCCCTTGCTTATGTTATAGCAGTATGCCGTTTTTTAGTCGGAATCTTATTAGTTGTGATTTCGTTTGAGTTATTTTCTGATAACTATGATCTATATTCTTTATTTTGCTTATCTTTATGTTGTATCAAGGAGGGTAGAACCCTTCTTGGTTGTATGTATTAACCTTATTTCAGATGTATCCTAATAGTATGTTGTATTATAATTATGATTTTCTGCGAGAATTTATTTTTATATATCTTGCTTTTATCTTCCCTAGAAATTGGGGTTCAATAAATTATAATTACAACATGTTAGTTTTAACTGGATAACATTTAAAGCTTACAAAGCTTAACTTGAAGCTCCACAGACAGAACAGAAAGACGCACATAGTATATTTACAAAGCATGTTCGACAAAACAAGATTAAACAGTACAGCAGACAGCAGAAGCCAGTAATGACGTACCATGACTTGTTTATGATTCCGTCACAGTCTACAGATGACACTCCTGCGCAAAGGTTGGATAGCGTTACCAACTCGTTCTGGCAGTCATTGTGTACATTTAATCGTACACATATATTTTCGACATTTCCTTACTGCTGGTGGATTTAAGTACCCGATTCTGGAAATAAATGCCGACTCACTACTTATACTGCATAACCGTGTTGATATGGCACTAGCACATAACTACCTCCATTGAACCATTTTTTTTTTTTTTTTTTTTTGAGAATGGGGATTTGGTTGAGTGGATATGTGCGTTTCCCATTTCAGCTTGCCGACTGGTGCCAAAGGTTGCAGGTTCGAGTCCCGCTCGTTCCGAACATAAAATATTACGAATATATGAGGGTTTCAATAGGACTCAAAAACTTAGTATAGTCCAATAAAGAGGATCCATGGCTCTCTCCCCAGGTACAGACACGAATATCAGTCCAGAATATTATCGATTAAAGAAAACTGAAAAAGAATAATAACAATGATGATAACAGTGTAACACATAAATATGAACCTAGCCACAGTACCAAACCTATATTTGTTTTCTGACCACGGAAAGGCTGGATCTCGAACCAGAAATTTGCGGCAACAACCACCTTGCCGAAAATGGACGCCACTGCACCAAATCTCCATTTTCGGGATGGTTGAATGGGGATACGTATATGTACCGCACTACAAGTTAAAACGTACTTATGTATGACACGCTGACCTGTTTTGTCTGATGTTAAACTCTCTAAACTGGAAGGGTGTTTGAGATGTAGAAACTTGCGCACTTGACGTGGATGGAATGATTTGTGTTTTGACCACAGAATGGCTGCGTCTCGAACCAGCACCCTTTGGCACCAACCACCTAGCCGAAAACGCGAAACGCATATATTGACTGCACCAATCCCAATTCAGCTATCTAACGTCAACGTTTGCTGATAGAAAGTTCCAGAGATTTTGGTATTTTAAACTGGAGTCAATGGTTGCCTCTAATAAATCGCGATGGAAATGTTATCATGCCCGCATAAGCAACTTTTTACCTTATGAGAAATGCTTAGAATATAAAAGATAATTTGTGGATGACCAGGACGAAAGACACTGGCAACATTTTGCCAAAGTTATTTGGCTCGACGTTGAATAGAATGGACACTGCAAAACGAAATATAAAGTAGTTTCCCACAGGAAAGCCATTTGGCATCAAGGGATGGCCGTCTTTAAGAGCGGATGAGATAAGATCAGTTTATTTCAGACACAAAAAGTTCATAGCATGATTCCAGTGAAATAACAGTAAAACAAAAGAAAACATATATTACGAGCAATGTATCAACCACTTGTACCATACAGTCATATATACAGAGCATCATGCCAACGTTTGAATACATATAGCTCTCTAATTTTGAGCCATGAGCCAGCAAGACTGTATATAATCAAATGTTCACTAGTTTCAACTCTGTTCTAAAAACTGTATATTTCTCTCCTGGAAAATTCGGCATAGCTAGGTATATCAATAGTTACAAATGTATCACTTATACTAATCATTCTAGGCTAGTCAAAGAATATACGAACACAGTTATTATATGCTTTAGGTCCCATTAGGCTACAGTTAAGCAACGGTTTGGACTCGTTATTCATTAAGCCTCCAGGGTTCGTGGCGAAAATGCCAGGCCTAAAGGGAGATAGTTATTGCTTGAAGTAAAGTTTAAAATAATTAAGAGAGTCCACTGCACGTATATTTTCTGGCAAAGGATTCCACAGACGTGTTATCGAAGGAATGAAGTGCCTACGGAAAATGCTAATCCGAACAGCTGGCACGTATCCCTTTGTGACATTGCGCAATTGAAAATGATGTATGTTTACGTTTTGTACAAGCAGCAGAGACTTCAGCTGAGTGGTAAACTATCCGTGGTGAACATATTAATATGTTTCGTAGTGGCGTTGCAGTAAAATCTCAGGCCATAAGGACACAAGTGTTAATTCGTTCTAACTTGGCAAAAAAATATTCTAAGCGTACTCCTATTGTATAATTTCAATCATTTTTCGCAATCAAGTAAAAGCTGGAATAGTCGCATCTTTCACAACATTGAATGAAAGCTACCTGGGATGGGGTCATAACCATTGGCAGAATATTCTTGTTTCCAGTGGTCAATACACACCTCCTTTTACACTTTCTTTGTTCGATAAAGGCTAAATCAACTGCTTTTCTTGATGGTGAGGGGGTATCCAGAGTAGCGATCATCGATGTCTTGTTCCAATTTTTATTCTCATTGTTTTCCGCCCGTGAGAAATCCGAGAAAAAATGCAGCAGGCAATATTCGATATGCTGCTTTCTTTTTTGAGCAGGAAAAGGTTACACCAAATAGTTTGTGCTGGTGTCGGTCTAAGATTACCGGACATTCCGTGGGTGTTTTTTCCATACAAAACTGCCAGGGTAGAGGGGCACAACGCTTACTTCATTGGTTTATGTCAATCTGCGAGAGAGAAGAAAACCCACATGCAGTAAATCGCTCACACTTTATAACTCCGGGGTCATGGCGACTTAATGCTCTCATTATGGCCGTAAGTAATGCAAAGTACACACAAACGAGAGAAACCAAATCTATCATAGTTTACACAGAGCACCAGCGTGAATCATCATGGCACCCCTGATGTAACTGGGTATCTACGGGAACCTTGCTACGCGTCTATTATTGCCAGTGATGGTCTACTCTATTTCAGTCTAATCAATCTTAAAGGTAACACTGAACATCCTGTAATATCATATGGTTTCGTCTTCTGAGTCCACAATTTTACAACCAAAAAAAACTTACTATATACATATATGTTATATATTATGATCTGTTTCTATGATGTCGGCATTTTATCTGTGAGATGAGAGTGGGACTTTAAACGCTAGTCCACAACAATAGATGTAAACAGACTATTAATTATTCCCTGCAACCCTTCTGGGTCTACTCAGTCTGCCAGATATTCTCGTTTCAAGGCTGGCTTTTGTTTCGTAATGTTTCAAAAGCAATTCTTGCGCAAGTCCTGCCCAAAGAATCATGACCCCAGGTATAAACACTGCATATGTCAGGATAGTTTTAACGTTACATGGCCAATTTTGCTCCTAAGAGTTCTGTATACGACCAAGGTGAAACAGATTTCAAGATCCAAGCAAACCGACGTACCGTTCTGACAGTTTGTTGCAGGAGTCTCCTTTCTGAACGTTTTATATTATGAACAGGGAATTTTAAGGAAACCCTGAAACAAGAGACATTTTAGACACCAGAACGGTGCTATCTGGGGACATTTTAAAGGGGACGGAGTTAAATAGTTGCCAGAAACAAAGAATGCTGAGAGAAAGACACCAAAAACGTGCACACACCTTCACATGCTTTGGGCAAAAAATCGTTTTTACTGGAGATAGAATAGAGATTGCTGGCAATACAAGCCTATGTGCCCATACGCTGTCACATGCTGGGATAAAATACAAAACTTTCACATCAAATGCAAAAATTGAGCGTAAGAAAAACATAATTTGGGCATGAAAGCGTGCACACACTTTCTTATCGCTACCCCCAAGATGCCGTATCTGCCAAGACTTTAATGCAATTGAATGATATGTAAATACATTGCATTTTCAGGAAAAAACGTTTGTGAGTCACTATCTCACTCAACTAATACAATGTCGGAACTGCCTTCCTTTTTCATGTATTTGTCATTGACCAGCCATTTTTCCAGAGGCAGCGAAACGGACCAAATTCCACCCTTATCTTCTCAGAGAGGTTTCACTGGGATCCATACACAGTTGCTTTATTGGAGCAAACAAATCCTGAGGGAAGCGTGTTTCCGTTGCTATAAGTTTCGGCAGATACTAGTTGCCCACAGCAAATTTGTATCACTCAACACTCTGTCGACGGCAACTGGTAAGTTTTTAATTCATTTTGCTTCTTCTTGACTCACACTTGGCACTTGGAATCCCACCAAATTTGCTTTGAAAACAAGGCCAAGATCAAACCTGTTAATGACTTTTGATATATCCTGTGCAGTGGGTGTCAACTGAGGACATTCGTTGTTTTGCCCAGTGGTGGCTAGTTAAGAGCCAATAATTCGAAGTTTTAGGAAACACAATATAAAAAGCAAAATAAACACAAAGAAACAACAAAGTAGAGAATGTTTCTCTTTTGGATTCAAAAGTGAACTTGTTGTGTGACACAATAACCTCGATCTGGCGGTAGAGTTTATAATGATACTTGTGGTAATTACACAGTTGCCTTGTAACAAAAAATGCAGTGACGGTGGACATTTTTTCGTCTTAAGTCACTAAACGCCCAGTGGATCACAGTGAGAAATGTTTGTCTGGACAGGGAATGGCGCAAAGGACATATTGGGTTTGCGAAAATAAGGTGCACTGGAAAACTGCATGATATAGCTCTGCTTGGCTCTTCCCTTCGACAGCTGCACATTTTATGATCACTTGAAGTTGAATATAACTTTAAATCTTTCCTGTGTAAACCGATTCACTGTGTTGTTTTTCCTGAAACAGCTCTTGGTTTAACGTTATTCTATATTTAAACATATCTGATTGTACACAGTCTGGGGCGGGGGTCATATCACTTCTTTGGTTATTTCTTACGGCTATAACTGACTTAAAATCATTTCATAAAATGTTTAATCTTATCTTTTATATATACATACTCGTTTGTACACAGTCTGGGGCAGGGGTTGTTTCCCTTCTTTGGTCATTTCAGTCGGTTGTAAATCACTTAAAATCACCCCATAAAATGAAAAAAATATTGCATGAAACTGATTGAATCTTGGAAATCCTGAAGATAGGCTTCACAGACAAATGGTTACATGAATGATCTTGACATTTAAAGAAAAACAATCGGATAACTGTTCAGTTTTGGTTGTCTACGTTGCATCAATTTTTGTAAAATCCCGGTCCTATTTGACCCCTAAATTTTTGTTAAGCATTTTGCAAGCAGAAATATGCAGTCGCTGGTACGGCCCAAATGTCACTGCAAAATGACCCACTTGCAGTTCATATATAGAAACCACCTAACGCCACCACATATTACAGATGACAATGATGACATTGTCCATTATTTATATAGAATGTGGAGCTACTTACCAACCTGTCGTCTATCCGGATGAACCTAAGACTGACATTCCTTGACGAAAAGCCCACGAATCTTACAGCTGATAAGGTTAAACCATAAATCTTGGATGTTGTACAACTGAATTACTTGCTGGCTAAGAAATCTACAGACAATATGTAGTACGCCTTTCTCTAAGGGGAAATCCGTGTTTTGGTTTAAACTTCTTCTAGGTTGGTCCCTGCTCGAGTCATCCAATACGTACCGGACAAACATATTACCTACGTGAAGCAATGTCCCTGTTTTTCTTCCCAATCTGGAATTCCTCACTTTACATCTTCCTTATCCTGAGCGTCTCAACACTTATACCGCCTCTGTGTGTAATGGCTTCGACAAAGCAGTTCCCTAGACTGACTGCCTGATAAATATATCAGTATTTAAATCTGACACCTCTGCCTAATGCACTTGTCATGGAGTTGTACATTCAAGAAGGTTATTGGTTCTTTATTGAGTTCAGAAAAAGGAAAGAGTGCAAAACAGGAAGAGTGACCGTCGACGAACATGTTTTTTTTAATGTTTACCTCCACGACACCTTACCTGGGCGGGGAGTGGGGCTCATTGCAATTCCAAATGCAGTCTGCTTAAACATTTTTCCTGAAACTTACACCTTTGTGGTTGTTTTGAATACAAATTGTAATGATATGTATCGTATTCAACGGTATTTCTTGTCGCAGTTTAACTTGGAAAGGAAAGGCGTTAACCGGGTCATGTTCCAACTAGCCTATTCGTTCAGTCATTATAATTGGTGCGTGACCCATCCAGACGCCCTGGAATTGTGCTCTTACTGGCTTGGCATTCCGACGAAGGAGGGTTGTCAAAAAATAATTGTGCTGAACACGTCCATAGTTTGTATTCCCAGGGTTTTTTCCAGGATTTCTTTCTTCTTTCTGCCTTTATTCTTCACGAAATTTGGTCGAACTTTGAAACTCAAAATTTTGCGTAATCGTGGCCCTATAGGTTAAGTTATGCACCTGATGTAACAAAGCCAAGATATTAAAAATTCCACATGAGATTTTGAAATTGTATGTCTTGCATATCGTCAAAGCTGCAACAGACATGTCATATATGTTTTTGACCGTTTGGCATCTACTGAACAAAAGTCTTAGCACTTTAAATTGTACAAACAAGGGACATTATAACATCGTGCACTGAAAATTGAACAGATTTAATGCCATGCTCATTAGGTGCATCTGAAACCTTAAAACTAAAAATACTCTGTATTCAGAAACATTATAGAGATGGAACACAAACTGCGATCTACATGTATTAATCATTGTGTATTCAATGGACATCGGCCAAAAATTGAAATATTGTGACTTATACTAAACATGAACTTGTCAAATTTGAAATGTTGCACCTGTAGTTCCCCTTTGTAAATACCCAAATTTACCGCAAAGCACATTTGCTGTTCATTCTCTTCTCTCCTGTTCCCTCCTCTCCTCTTCCTTCTCCTCCTCTCTTTGTGTTTCTTCTCTTCTCCCCTCCTATCTTCCTTTCTTGTGTCTTCATTTCCTGTCTTTTTCTTTTATTTCGTACTCTTTCATTTCCTTTTATTTTTTCTTCAAAACTACTGTAGATAGATGTGCCATTCAAACTTCAACCGACAAATTTGTGCATTGTAGGTGCATCCATTGAACCACAAAGGAAAATTGCAAAAATAAAAATTAATGTTGTGACAATTAGGCACACGTGAAGATTTTAAAGCTTAATATCTTTGAAATTATTTAGTTAGAGGTACCGCACTGACCATTCCAAACTCAATTTATGTGTTGGTGTTATGGAAACCAACACATAAATTCCCAGCAAACAATGAACTGTTAAATTTTAATTTATGCAAATTTTGGCCAATACAAAAATTGAAGTGCTGAATAATGATGAACATATTCAAAGGCCTTGGATAGATGTGTCATTCCCCCCAAAATTGTCACTAGAAGGACTAAAGGTAAGACCAGACTGAGCACGATTCGTGACCATAAAATGACTTGTAAGTATGACGTTATAAAAAACGTACATTTAACAATTATCAACACCATTATCCTATCTGTACAAGTTTTCTTGATTCTATTTTGTCGCACATGTAGGCCGATATGACACCATTTACGGAAACCATCCAATATTGATTACAAACCACTATACGCTTAATTTGCAAAATATATTGAAGTCTGTGTCCTCATCTGCATAGTTGTCTCGAATGTTTTACTAGGTGTGGTACATAATAAGGAATTTTTCGTACATATTTTCCTCTTAAATTTTCAAGAATACGATCAATTATAATTTCTAATATATCCTTCTATTATAGTGTCTTTGAACCTTCTAGTCTGGTCCATTTGGCTGTTTTGTTAAAAAAAAACAAAAAAACAGTTCAATGCTGGCTTCATGAACTGGAGAAGTACAATAGGAACTCGTAAAGCCTGCTGCTCGGGTCATCAAATTTTAGACCAAAGCAATATATCACAATGACAAGCCTTTGAATGACATGTACATGAAGAGTAAAAGTGCTTAATAGGAGGAAAGCCATCTGACGTAATCCTTTGAACACAGAACGTCGAATAAGTTTGATTCTGTTTGATCACTGTTTGTGAAACAAAGAGTTTTTCAACAAGGACATGGACACTAAGTAAAACAAAAGACAAAAAGACAAAAAGGTACCCGCTTAAAATCAGGGTTTTTATCTTTCTTTCTTGGAGCATGATTACCATTAATCCTTCTTGCACTTTTTCAGATAATTAGAAGGAGATTCTCCAGACATTATCATTCTACACTTTACAAGTTTGAACATTTCAAATGAGTCAACGGGTTTCTTCGGTGTTTTCTGAGGACGGTTTTTACGATTATTTTATTCAACAGGTATGACATCATTTCACACAATAAAACAGAACGACCAATATGGAAAATGCTGAAACACAATAGACAAAATGTACAGACGACGAAGGAAGACTGAGATAAAGCTGAGAGAGTAAGACAGCCTGAAAGAAGTTGGGGAGGATAAAGAAGAAAAAGAAAAGGAAGAACAGGCAGAGAAAAAAAACATCACCACAAAAATAAAACTATTTGCTACATATACAGGAGAAGGAGAAGGAAAGAGCAGCATTAATACTAGTGGTAATAGACAAAGATGACAACGAGAAGGAAGAGGACGAGCAGGACAGGGTGAGGAAAGACAAAAGGTGGGACGTGGAGAAAGAGGCACAGACGTTGTTGACGCAGAAAAGGCTGAGCTGGAGAAGAGGAAGCAGAATGAGCAGAAAAAGAAGAAACAGATTAGTTGGGAGAAGTATAGCAGAAGGAGGACAAAGAGACGAAGAACACAAAGGTGATGTAGTCCACGTAGAGATAAGATAATAAAGACGAAGAAATAGAAAAAGAAGAAGACGACAATGACGATGGCGTAGGGACAGAAGAATAGGAGTGGGTACTTTGACTTTGACGATTTCCTGTTTTTTAAGTTTCTATATCTTGAAGCCTCGTGTCAATAGACAAGGATCTGTACAATTCAAACTGCATTATGTAGATTCAGTTTTCAATTTTCAACTATTTGAATCAGAGAACACAAGTTTAGCCTATGCTACACATACTTCTCAATAAACGCTTAGCAATAAGAATAAGACAAAATCGATATATATATATATATACATATATATATATATATATATATATATATATATATATATATATATATATAGTATGCTTACGCACGTAGATATTTATTAAGACACTGAATTGAAACATGGGCAGGTATACATCTCACAATCTGGCATATCTTGTGTATATTTTCAGTTAAGCAACGGTCGACCATCGTTACTATATAACAAACAAGAATCAATTCTCAAACGATATGCAGTGTTCCTTAACTGCATTTTGTCCCCATTATAACCCCACACCAAAACCAGAGATAAAACACATCCCAATTTATTTATTTCAAGATGGCCAAAAACTCAGGAGTGGAGCCTGTGGCTTAATTTGACTCAACACGTTTGCTCTACGCGAGGTTTCTGTCCTCGCTGAGCTCACCTTATTTCAAAGTGGATCAAAATCAGGTCCTTTACTTTATGAATTATAAATTAAAAGTCGATCTACTGAATTGGTAAGCGTGGAATAAATGCTAAATCCCTTCTCGAGTATAAAGACTCAGCTCAAACTGTCACATGATTCAAAACTTTCAGAAAAATATCCTGTCGTTCATCAGTATCCATGGCTCTAAAAAGTGTTATTGACCACTATCCACTGAAGACCCTATATGTTTTAAGCTGACATGGCGTGTCTTTTGGTAAATATATTGTTCTCCAAAATACGTGTATTTCTTTGTTTTAAACAGACCGTACGTAGAACGGGAATGGGAAGTATGGAACTTGGCTAACTGATTCCTGACATTGTTGAGATGGAAGTGATGGAAGAGATTTGATTTTGTATAGAATACTGGTATTCAGAGCACTCACTCTCAACGCTGTTAACAAACATGAAGGTACAATCGTATCGTTGTAGGGTAGCAGGTCCTATTTCGTTAAACAATCTTTTACAGCAGCTCAATTCTGTTGACTACTGTCAGCAACACCTTTTGCCTTTTGGAATACAAGGAAACATTGCAAACCTTCTAAATTTATATACTGCCGAAAATAC
>OZ026630.1:27246336-27277336 GCA_964020975.1 Hermodice carunculata
TCATCGAAACTAAAGATGTATAACAATATTAATAATTATTATTAATATTATTATCATCTTCATCATTATCTTTATCATTATTAATTACTATCATCAGCATCTGCTCCCGTGAGTACGGTATATCCCGAACTCTTTATTTCTTAACACGTTAGTTCTTTGAAGCCACAAACTTTTGTGCAAGACCATCCCTAATTCACCGATATATATGCCAGGTTTCAGATGTGTCCAATGAACTGCAACACTTGCCTCTTCACAAGATCAGTCTCTCATGATTGTTCTCAAGAGCAATAAACGGCCAGGTGATTGGAAATTTACACCTAGTATACAACAGGGATGTGTACACACGCTATTTGGTCCGCATAATGAGCACGGTAGAAGTAAGGTTGGCGATCCCGGGGTATTGTTTGTGTTAACAGTGCCAGCTGGGTGTTGTGACTTTCAGGGCCGCAGGTCTTAAAGATTTTTTACTGAAGCTGGCAAACACGGCAATATCTTGTATTATTGATTTTAAAGATGACTTTTGGATGAAAACTTAACACAGTAATTATTACTGGATTCAAAAGAAATGGAGTTTACAAACATTTGAAATCAAAAGCTGTCGCCTTGGACACCTTAACAGCAAACTTGTAGTTATTCAAATATCCTTGAAGACAAACACACACCACACACACACATATATATATTTATGAGTGTGTGTGTGTGTGTGTGTGTGTGTGTGTTATATGTTGTTACTGTTCCAAGAGGTATAGCTGAACACACTAGCGACTTAAGCACTAGCCCCATTTACACCCGTTAACCCAAACCGTTTATTGACTATCTCAATTCAAACTTTTGTTTAAACATTAAAAATAACTTAAAGTAAATCTGAAATTTAAATATTGAGACCAAATGACATAATACAAGGCAAAGAGTAGGACTGTAGTTTGTTATCGTTCATGACAAAATATACTTTATAGCCCTATATTGGCGAATGAGTACTTCATAGTATACCGTTGGACTTTGAATGAAAGACAATGGTAACCCTATGCATGTCTATAATTATGGTTCAACCCTGTCCTCATCATAAGAGTTATACTGTCTCACCCCGGATTTGTGCAAAATTATTGAAGCTACTCTGCCGTGCGAAAACAGAAAAAGACAGATGATTGGTCCAGCAGGAAGGTTTACGGTAAAACAAACTATAATTGTTTCACTCAAATAAAACTGTATGCACAATCCATAACAAAGGACAGCCAAGTGAAGAAAAACAAAATGAAACAATATCCCAATATCTTTATACTCTTTCTTGACAAGCCCAACCCAAACGATTGTCCCAGAGAGCCAGCATTAAGGCCTGGAGGAAGAAGAAATAATATATATATAAATATATATATATTATATATATATATGTATATATATATATATATATATATATATATATATATATATATATATATATATATATATATATATATATATATATATATTCTCGAAGAATAAGCTCATTGTGTCATATTATATTGCATCAGCCACGTGTGTCTCATATAACGGAAGGTTTGTATGTTATGTAATCTAGTATTGTTAACCTGTGTGCTGTCTTGTATCACAAAAGGCTTTGATGATATAGCATCTATACGTTGCTTTTGGCCTATACTGTACCATGACACGAACTGGGCCAATATGAGGGAAACTCGGCCAATACGAGAAAGCTGGGCCTCCATGAGCTAAGTCATAATGTGGCTCCTGCATTTGTTGGTGCACGCATTACTGCTTTGCTAAACGATGCGAATGGGGACCAATACGAGCGACGTTACAAATTCGAACTTCAGCCCACTTCATCTTCAATGGAGATGTTTGAGAGATGGCGACAAGCGCCGCTGATATGGGGAAGATATGCTATATCTAATTGCCCAGGACATCATGCGCTACGATCATGTGGCAGATCATGAACACATGGATAGTCTTCACCCACAGCCCTGATGCAAATGGACAGATGGACATTGAAAAATTAATGTGAGCCCAGTGCCAGGCCTGGAAATAGGTACCGTAGACGACAAACTGCCACCCGCGGTAGACCTGGGGCTGCACGGTTTTGATATTTGCCAAAAGTAACACATTCATGCTAAATTATCCATAGTAAATTTACAAAATTACCATTAATCATGGGTCTTCAATTTGACTCAGTTAAACTTCTGATATTTCTTTGCTGGTAACACCTGCTTTGGGGGTCTAGACTTCTTTGATTTAGCTTTTACCTTTTACTACAACACTAACGGTGTTTTGTAGTTTCATATTAGGAACAGCTCGCAACTATTGATTTTCCTTCTTCAACATTTAATAAATTCCATTTTCTTCTCAAATTGGAATTCTTTCCTTTTAGTTGCTGGTTGACACTCTTGGGATAATAGTCACGAACTTCATGTTTCAAAATGTCCAACTTTTCTGTTATATCTTCATGCTCTTTAAGTTTCACACTTGCTTTGTTCAGCTCCTTGCAGATTGCAGTACTAACTTGCGTGTGTCGCTCACATACTTCCCGTTCTTTTGGCATGGCCCCATCGCGATCATCACATGGAATCTTCAGTGGTTTATGTTTGGTTTTTGGAAGGTATTAAGGGCTATTGACATGTTTCTCAAGCAGTTGCTTTTTGCTTTCCTTTGCTGCAGTATTATTATTATTATTATTATTATTATTATTATTATTATTATTATTATTATTATTATTATTATTATTATTATTATTATTATTATTATTATTATTATTATTCCTTTTTGCAACCGCTTGCGGGGAGGTGCGGAATGAAGTAATATGCACATCTCCCTGCACTTCTTGTCTTTATGTTACATATTATAAGAGTTTCATTGAATGTTTCTTAGCCTTCAAATATTCCAAAACTTCTCCATTTTTAAAGTGTGGTGACCCTCACCCCCCCCCCCCCCTCTCTCTTTCTTTCTTTTCATAAAACAGAATTCTTTCTCTGATAAAGATAGAATTTTACAATAATTAGGACTGTTTTACAATTTGACCTTTTGAACTTTATAGAACCACGAGTTAGATGTACATTATGCTTGGCTGACTTACAGATGACTTACAATGGCATACTACAATTTTGGGAATTCTAAATTATTACCCTAATAATGGACTTATTAGATGACTTGTGGGATTCTATGCTTTCTTGAACATTTAAATGTCCTTTCAAAAATACTTCTGGAAACCAACTTGAAATGTGACTGCTATCCTTACAAATTTTGACTATTGTAATGCATTTTTTGACTACGTTTTAATGATTTGAGGCCTAATGTCACTTGCTTCTGGCTGATGTTTAACATTTGAACCAATGCACTTACTATATTTGCAAATTCAAACACTTTTCTTTTTGAAATACTCTTAGTTTATCTCCTTTAAAACAACATCATGTCTTTAACTACATGCCTAAAACACATCGAATTATATAATCATGTTGTTTGGATTCTTATTGATGGTCATTTTAGGCCTAGAGGGTTTTTCTGGTGCATTGGTGTTGGTGTCGCTTTGTGGACTTATATGGATGATGATCATTGTTGAGATGGTGATTGCAAGTAATACCTTTTGAAATACTGAATTTTATTGACATTTTCAACAAGTTAAGAACCTCCGCTTACAAATTCTCTGATGTGCTGCAAATTTTGGTGCCTTTTCATAAATTGTATGGTCCTGTTGTGCTTGAATGATGCACCTGTTCAAGCCAATTTACTGAAATAGGCCTATAATTTCAAACAAAACTTTTTTATGATATGGCTTTTTCGACCCTATGGACCTTTGCACTTACGTTTTGGTCTCTTTTGGGTAAATTCAAACTATACATTTATATGTTTCAGCTATACATATCAAGGACCATTGCCTTTGGTCGGAATTGACTTGGATTTGTTTCGTTAGGACTACGGTTTGGATATGGTAATGATACTGTCTAATTTAATCTGGAGCCACAGTAAGTCAACTTTTACACTGGCTGCACAACATTGGAATTTTTCACTGAAAAAAATTCCATTGTTAAAATTTGCACTTCCATCCATAACAGGACACAAGTGTAACTGCTGTGAGTGAGTGTGTATTAATATTCTTTTATCGTTTGTTATTCTATAATATATACATATATAACATATATGCAAAATTCTATCTATCTATATCCATCCATCATTACTTGTATCAATCTAAACAAAGATGGCAAGAGGATATTGACTGTGAATTATCCAATGTCAATTCAGTCAGGAATTACCTTCAAATAACCTCATAAGTACCAGAACAACTATCAATAATGACCTCAGAATTGTTAGTTAAAGAGTTTTTTCCTACAAAAGGACCGGAGGGCTAAAATAATGCCTATAAATGGATTTTACCATCGTCGCCATAAAGTCCAATACGCACAGGGCCATGACACCCACAGAGTGTGTATTTATTCAACAGATTTCCTTCAACTATCATATAGATACCAAAAACAACTGCAAACACAACAACTTTGTCAAGTAACAGTTTCTGAAGTCATAAATACTGGATGTCTCAAATTAAAGTCGCATTTTTAAGATTAAGACCTTCCTGAACGCCCATGAATCAGCAGGACCACATTACTTCAGCGAATTGAAAAAAATAATTTCGTTCAAAGTAATCAATAAATATAAAAACTATCTGCAAAAACAATATGTTTCGTTTAACTATCATAATTTATTTTAATATCAGAAACGGTACCTCGGATGGCCAAATAACTTGCTATAATATTTCGATTTCAACATGGTCATAATCATATTGAACACGTACATATGGTGGCCATTATATTGGATTTTGTTGATTAAGATATATACCTTCATAAAATGTCTTACGATAAAAAGGGAACTCGTGGTACCTAAACATAAAACGTCAGAATTACTTCAATAAGAAGCTTAAATCTCACTGTCAACGTTTGTAAACGTTTGTGAATATTTTTGGAGCTTTCGAAGTTCAAAGTTCGGTCAGAATTTGTAAACAAATCAGGAAGTATCCCACTTACCGATACAGAGCAAAAATTTTTTCATAGGTTTTATATGTGCGATAAGCTTGGATTTCCAGGTTTCAATGGTCCCTGGAAAAAGCGCACGCGCGACAGTCCATTTTGAAGAAAAGGCAGTCACGCCTGCCAGTTCCGGGGTAGGGGGGGGGACATGGTAGCCGCTGTTTCCGCGAGGTGGAGGTGTGAACGCAGTGTGCTGCGTGATTGAGACCTCGTCCGTGAAAGCGAGCAAGCAATCACGAATCGATCACTTAAAGATATGCTGCGTAATCCAGACCTTGCTCGTGAAAGTAGGCCAGCTTTGACGAATCTATCACTTCAAGACACCTCGAAGGCTTGATACGCCATGAAAGCTAGCTTGCTTTCACGTCATCTCCCAAGCCATGATTAAGACCTTGCGCTTGTCGTGAGCACGATATATTTTCACGCCTAAAATAACTCGCTTCCTGAGCATGCGCACTTTAGAGCCTAATTATCTGGTTCCCACTGCCGTATGGAACCAGTTGCCGAACTAAAATGCTGTTGGTCTTAGTGCCTGCGCAATATTATACTGTATATTCTCTTTATAGATAAATTGTTCAAATTGCTTGTCTAAAATAATTATTAGGCTTCCACTAATTTTTTTTTTTTTTTTTGTGTGTGTGTTAGGGTACCAGTATTAAGTACCTTGTGCGGCTCTGCATCCGCGAGGTCAGTTTGACGGCGAGGTATGTCTCGAAGGGAGCTGAGTGCTTGAGCGCGAGGCACGTTTTACGCGTGAAGAAGACTTCACTGACGAGGACGCTTTAAAACTGCTTGTGTGGTCTTAAAAGCGAGGTCGCTTTAATGATGCAAGCTCCACACGGCGGTTTGCCGGTGCCCTGTAACACGCCCGAGGTCAGCCATATTGGAATGAAACCACCATTATATTTAGTATAATTTTATAATAGCATACAGACGTATTACATTTGTTGCGTCACCTCTTAAAATAAAATATATTGCAATTGGTGCTGCACAGGCAACTTTCATTGAAAACATGCAAGATACAAAAAGCGCGTCTATAGATAGAATCAGAAGCTGTGCCAGTGTTTACCTGTCATAGCCAGGAAACACGTGTTTGGAGCACGGCTTGCCAGCAATACGTCACTGTGTATGAATATGGAATTCGTCCTCTGGTTACAAAATTTATTGTGGAAAAAATGTCTGTCCAACTCCATCAGCACAAACAGGCTGATAACTCCATGTAAGAGTCTGCTGTAACAGAAGGCTAATTACAGGTAAATGGCTGCCAAACGTGTGAGCATAATAAAACCAAAAATTACTTCGTTCGCTAGCCTGCACCTGATTGGCAGCAATGGTGTATTCATACCTTTCAGCCTGAGGCTGAAAACCCTTGATTAATAAAATCATATAATCTAGTATTTTCCAGGTGTATCCGATAAACCAGAAGGATATCTGTTATATAATCTAGTTTTGTCCAGGTGTATCCTATATAACAGAAGGTTTTATGTCACATAATCCAGTATTATCCATGCGTGTCCCGCATAATATAACATATCTGTTAGTATTGTCTAGGTCTGTTCCTTATAACAGAAAGATTTAGCGGTGTTCAGTTCACCTACACTCATACACATGTATTTTATTCTTTCTTTCTTTTGTGTATGAACTTTCAGCAACGGATTGAAATCGATGCAGGAGCGTCACCAGAAAGGACTGATTTGCGTTCAGTAATGGCTTATTCCTGTCCTGGTCAGACTGGGACGAGTCAATAGCTATCCTTGGCGCGGCCTGGACACCCAACCCACACCAAGGATAGCTGCTGTCCTCAGGCGTGCAATTATGATAGGTCAGGTCTTCTTTTTGATCCTTAGCAAAATGTTAACTATTAACGTGAAATTGAATTAATTAGAGTAAAACAGACGTCAATTTACATCCGGGTACTGGGGAAAGTGTTGAATATTCTTATTTAAATCGATACTTGTTGCATTCGGCTGTGCTGTGCATAATTATAGTCACTGCAGTGCGTACTATATATTGGACAACATTGCATGAGGAACTATGCTTTTTTTTTATTAACCAAAACATGGATAAAAAGGTCCGAATAAGTTATGATTAAATATCTGGCAATTATTTAATGTCAAAGATACTAGTTAAAGTTGTGATTTTTCATCAAATCACCGATACTCCCTCAACTTGTGTGATAATCAACAAAGTGTCAGAAGTTTTCTGCTCGGTACATTCCGGCTCTAAAATAAATGGCAATAATGTGCAAATTGTGGAAAATAACCCAATTCTCTAATTTTTGTCACACAATCATGCTTCATTACTACATTTCTCTGAATACGAACTAAGGATTGTGCATTATTGTGGCAGTGTATTAAGTGCTATTCTCATTTGCAATGCTCCAAAGTCTGTACGCCAAAGGAGGAATTAGGTGTGACCACTATCTCCATCTGGCGGTTAAAATGTTGCCATTCATTTTGGATAGAAAGAAATGCCATGTTTTCATCTGGTACACGGCTGAAATTTGAGCGTGGTTTCGAATGTTTTGAAGAATGCGTCGCAAAGATGCATGTTTCTAAAAGACAATGACAGGATGTTTCAGAGGGTTAGGTTGATCATTTATTACCCAGACCTGTTCTTGTGTGGTGCGGTCCCACCTTTGAGGACGGGAAGAGGAAAATCCATTTCATGGAGTGGTCTTTTATGTCATGTCCAGTCCACTTGGCGGACGCCCACCATCAAAGTATGCTGAATTTCTCACAAGAAGTGGATGACCATATTTGCTCTACAATGACATACCACGTGAGGGTCAAGAGAAATATCCGCTAATCAGATAGTAGAGGGGGTGTCATGTGATCACTCTTCAGAGCTGTTGCCATTGCTAATTCATGGTCATACGTTTGTCGCTTATGGGGTAAACAGATCCGCGTTTGTAAGGAGTAGCAGGTGATATTTGCGTTTTCCTAGGTACAATAATCTGTCCAATAGTTTGCCGTCTATCGAGTTTTCTAGGCCTATACCATTCCACACACACATGTAAAGTAAATGTTGTCTTTTCAATTCGGATCTCAATTACTAAATTCCCATGTCAAATACTCATCAGTGAAATAATCATCCCCGAAATTATGTTGTGGCGACCTTGCAATCTTTGTAGTACTCGACTGTGGCATGGAAAAACGTTTCTCCTTTAAATTGGGCTCAGCATACAGATTGTTATCTCACAACTAGGGGCAATTGATGATCCCATGACAGTACGACATTTGAAGCGGCTGTCTATATTTAAAGCCAAAGCAATGAAAATTCTTCTTGTTTTTGTTTCTTTCTTTCGTTCTGTCTCTCTGTCTGTCTGTCTGTCGGTCTGTCTGTCTTTCTTTCCTTCTTTCTTTCTCTCTTTCTTTCTTACTTTCTTTCTTTGTTTCTTTACACAAAAAAATGTCCGACATTTCATTTGCAAAGTGTGATACGTAGAAACCTAAAACTTGGCATGATTATACTTCCATACATGAAGTTTTGAGTTTTTGTAAAGAGGTTCGATGATTTTGAAAATTATGCAAATTGAGGTCTTTTGAAAATTGAAATCTTGAATATCTCCAAAACACTATAGGCACAGTTAACCAATCCAATTTTGATCAATATGTTTGTAACACTGCACATTTTTATAATTTACATGTGACCTCTAAAGGTCAAAGGTGAATATCATTTTGCGATTAGAAATTTTCATCTAACCATAATTCGGTCAGTGTTTATCCAATTTTGATTATGTTAGGCTCAAATTGAACCTATTGTAACACTGCACATTTTTTAATTTTACATAAGACCTCTAAAGGTCAAAGGTCAAGGTCATTTGGACCTTTGAAATTTTCATCCAGCTATAACCCTTTCAATTTTCATCCAATTTTAACCATGTGGATCGAAATAGTAGGTGTAACAACACTGCATATTTTTTAAAATTTACGTGCAAGCTCCAAAGATTAATGTCAAGGTCATTTGAACCTTTGAATTTTTTATCTAATCATAACTCAGTGAGTTTTTCTCCAATTTTGATCATGTTGGGCTCAATCTGTAGGTATTACAAAACTGCACATTTTTGTTATGATGTGTGCCCTCTAAAGGTCAAAGGTCAAGGCCATTTGGACCTTTGAAATTTTTAACCAGCCATAACCATGTCAATTTTCATCCACTTTTAACCATATTGGACTCCTGTTGTAGGTATTGGAACACTGCTTATTTTTGTAATTTTCATGTGACTTCTAAAGGTTAAAGGTCAATTTCATTTTGCCATTTTACATTTTCTTCCTTGGTCAATTTTTATCCGAATTTGATCACGTTGTGCTCAAATTGTAGCTATTGTAACACTGCGAATTTTTATTATTAAAATATGACCTCTTAAGGTCAAAGGTAAAGGTCATTTGGACCTTTGGAATTTTCATTCAGCCATAACTCACTTTCTACCCAATTCTAATTATGTTGGACTGAAACTGTAGGCATTGCAACACTGCACATTTTTGTAATGACTATGTAACATCTAAAGGTCAAAGGTCAAAGTTAAATGGCCCTTTGAAAGTTTCATCTAGCCATAACCTGGTTATTGTCATCTGATTAAGTTCATGTTGGGCTTAAATTGTAGGTATTAGAACACTGAACATTTTTGTAATTTTCATTAGCTTGGCCTCTGAAGGTCAAAGTCACGGTCATTTGGGCCTTTGAAGTTTCATCCAGCCACAACTTTGTCAATTTTCATCCAATTTCAGTCATGTTAGGCTCTAATTGTAGATATCGCAACACTGCACATTTTTTTATATAAATATAAATTTACATGTGGCCTCTAAGGGTCAAACGTTAAGGTCATTTGGACCGTGAAATTTTCATCCAGCTTTAAGTCTGATGGAATGCGTACCAAAGGACAAAGGTTATGGTACTTGATATTTACACCTTTTGAAGACACACAGGCAGATTTGCTTTGAAACAAATCATATCTAGTTTCTAAATATGCTTGCAAAATTATTCACACGCATCATGATTGTCATGAGGATGTCAACTTTATCGACGACTGTTCCTATGTGGATGATTAGTACCAATACACCAGGTGAATAATATTTATGCATTTCTGCCAACATAGACATCTTGTTTTCCTAGGAATTCATTATTCCTTGTTACTTTACAGGTCAATCGGTCTAACAGTTCGTTTGCAAACTATTATACGTAGACGCTCCTAACGTTGCATGATAATACTTCCATACATGGACTCTGGAAGTTCTGTAAAGAGGTTCAACGGATTTGAAAATTATGCAAATTAATGCTATTTGAAAATTTAAATCTTGTATATCTCCAAAACTATCATAGGTCCCATTTTTGTAATTTACATGTAACCTCTGAAGGTCAAAGGTCAAAGGTCTAGGACATTTGGACCTTTTAAATTTTCATCCAGCCATAACTCTGTCAATTGTTGTCGAATTTTGACCATGTTGGACCCAAATTGTAGGTATTGCAACACTGCACATTTTTGTGATTCATATGTGACATCTAACGGTAAAAAAATCAAGGTCATTTGGACCTTTGAAAGATTCGTCTAGCCATAACTTGGTCAATTTTGATCTGATTTGGTTCATGTTGGTCTTAAATTGTAGATACTGTAATACACTCTCTCTCTCTCTCTCTCTCTCTCTCTCTCTCTATATATATATATATATATATATATATATATATATATATATATATATATATATATATATATATATATATATATACATACATACATATTGTAATTTACATGTGACATTCAAAGGACAAGTTCATCTGGACCTATGAAAGTTTCATCTCGCAGTAATTTTGTCAATTATCATCCAATTGTACTCATGTTGGACTCACCTTGTAGGTAATGCAAACCTACACATTTTTGAGACGTACATGTGACCTCTAAAAGTCAAAGGTCAAGGATGTTTTGCTCTCTGAAAATTTCGTCTTGCCATAACTTGGTCAATTTTCATCTGATTTGGTTCATGTTGGGCTTGAATTGTAGATATTGTAACATTCTACATTTAGTTATTTACTTGTGAGCGCTAAAGGTCAAAGGTCAAGGTGACTTGGGCCTTTAGAATTTTCATCGACACAACTTGGTCAATTTTCATCCAATTTCTGCCTGGTCATATAGGGCTCAAATTGTAGGTGTTGCAACACAGTACATTTTTGGACCTTTGACATTTTCATCTAGTCATATTTACAACTTTTAAAGGCACACAGATTTGCTTTGAAGCAAATCTTCTTTTTCTTGTTCTTCCATGCCTTTTGAATCTATGGAGAATTGTACCTGGCTCTACCTTAAGGTTACACGCTTTTACGTATGGTAAACTTACAGTACTTCCGCTCCGACGTTGGAGACTGAGTCAGCAACTTTCCTTTGCGTGCTTTGGGTGCAACACTCATATATCGTGCTGAGGAAAGCTGTTTACCTGGATATTTTTTAGTTTTCAAAGGCACGCTAACAACTGACTGCAATTTTCTACCATAGTATTTAAAACTAGAACCACTGTATAAAAGTGACAGGTTCTGGCTGTGCAGACAACGTTCCTCGTTTCGCTTTAAATGCTATACGCATAGTACAAGCCGAGGAAAGCCGTTGACCAGAACCAATTTATTGTTTCCGCAACCGAAGGCATAATGGTCCTTAAATGTAAGACGCCTTCATATAGGCATTTTGCCTGTTGGCCAATTGTTTTTGCGAATAAAATATGTTTAAACCAAATCAGAAGTCGGTTTGTACAGAATATCAATCTAGTAACATTACGTCAATTCACAGCACATGGACTGATGTCGGAGTTGGCAATCAGAAAATATGCATTTTGTATCAGAATAACGCGCAAAATCTCACATTGCCTCAAGTCTCAAATAACGACTCGCATTGAAAGTGCCAAACCGCACAAGCATCTAAATCAAAAACGAAAGAACATCATTTGCACCGAGAAATACGTAGTTTTGGTTACCCATCCCACCCCTGCCCCGAAAAACAAAGCACTAGAAAAAAACATGGCCAGTAAGAGAAATGAACCTTCAATGCAAACATAGATGAGGTTCTAGACCTCTCATACCATGTTCTTTTATCTCTGCAACGTTGAAAGTTGGTAGTGGCTCAGAATTAGGCACACTCGGTACAACGTACATGTCTAATATGCAACCAGGAGGAAAAGGTCCAAGATTTTTTTTTTTAGCTCTTGATTAATATATAATTTTACTGTCAAACCAAATAGTCTAGATGGACTGTTTACTAAGATTATTGTCCTTCATTGATCAGGCTATGCAAACATTTTCTAAGTAATATGCCTACCACTTCATGTTTGTTTGCGTCCCTAGCAATTTTTAAGCAGACTGAGAAATACGATAAAACTTGCAAGACGTCGAGAACGCTTTCTCCAAAGGTCGCCATAAATACAACGTGTACATACAGTTTATCTCTGACAAAGGAATCTGATACCCAAATATAACATTATTGGCAAAACGTCGCATTTTATCGATCCCTCTAATTTATACATTTGAATGCACCTCACTTTCTCGAATGTATTTTAGTATTTGTTATGGAAAAGTAAAACGCCCTATACCCAGAATCCAATGTAAAATGAGTTGCAAATAAAGTAGACAAAACAACTCTTGACGTTTTAATCAGTAACTTGATAAAGAGCAATTAAATCTGGATTCATTTAATTTTATGCAAGATCAATGGAACACCCTACATTTTTATCTTGTTTCATTATCCAATACCAAACTTTTCACCGGTAACTCATTAAAGTTTGGTTATGATTTAAGGATATTGCTTTTGGTCACTTTTACGGAGACAATTCTACAGAAATAAAACTTCGCATTAGAGTCATTGCATGATATACAACTTCCAATAAAAGACAAGAAATTATGTCAACAAAAACATAATATGACTTAATATTTGCCAATTTAATTACTTTGTAAGTTGCATGCCCTTTCCGTTCATGACAAGAACTTCACCAAATAGGGTTTGACTTCAATGATGTAAAGCGGTGCTCGCTACGATTGTTAGTGTGTTACAGACGATTGTTAGTGTGTTACGAGATATTGCTGCTTGAAATCTAAGTACTGTGTAATACACCTAAGTACAACTGAAACTGAAATGAATCTTATAATACAATGGGGAACGGTCACGCAATAAATATCTGGAGAAGCCATTATTGGGTAACGTTAAAGCTAGAAATTATCAGCAGCCCAGGACGATGGTAATCATTGACATCGGGTATTACTGGATAGGGGTAACATAAAGGCAAGGCGCTCAAATTCTGTTTATCAAATGAAGGTTCACAATCCTCTTGACACAATACAAATGTGAAGATTAGGATTATGCAAGCTTTTCCAAATATATATTTAATCTCGGAAAATTGCCTTGAGCAAATGATTTTCTCTCTTTCCCTGCTTGGGGGTCTCAAATTTCCACGTGACGTCCAGAAATAAGACGTGAAGAGAGGCCAAATATGAGACGTGAATCAAAGTACAATACCACTCATAAATATTATGAAACGACTAATGCGTAAAAGTATTCCCAGAAATACCGAAACATTAACTTGTTGAAACTGAGCTACAGGGGCAACTGCAGCAATGACATGAAGATATTATTCGAACGCTATTGATATCGATACATGCTCATCCATGTTCAGGAGAAACTGATATAAGCCGACCAGGGCTTTATCCAATTATTTGGGAAGTGTATTATTACAGATGAATGATCTCATGTCGACGACGAAATCCATATAAAACCCACAGGAAATGTGCAAGACCATGTGAAAAGAGTGTGCGAGTTTAACGTAATATCTAACATACAACTTATAATGTAAGGCGAGCTGGCTTCCAAGCAAGGAACATCTTTCCTAAAAAAAAAAAAAAGAGCCGGAGTTTGTTTTTTTTTATTTCTGTCTCGCTTGTGAAAGAAAGTACGATTATTTGGTGCTCATGTAACTCAGTTGTAACAAGATAATGTTTTACTATCATGTTGAGTATTTCTCAACATACCTACTTTAGATTTTCTGTAAAGATAATGTACTTTTCTGTCTGTATAATGGACTCATGCGTGCTTAAATAAACAGCAAAACTGTCGCGAAAAAATCGCTTTAAAAAATCGTCCACAAGTTTTTGCTGGCATTGTAAGATTGAAAGATATCGCATACGGGCGAATCTTACGTTTTAAGTTTGGACAGTATCATTTTCTAACAAATGACAAAATATTTGCTTTTGAAAAGTTTCTAAGAAATAATAGAATGAGAAAGTTCTGTATGCTTACAAGCAAAAACCTTTCTATTCCACATGGATAAAGGGGCTGTGAGTATCTTTCAGCTGCCAGATAGGAAATATGAAGTATTCTTTATATTTGCACTCATAATTTATGGCTATTCTATGGTTAATGACATTTTGTTTTTATCACTGTGGATATCATCTTCCCACTGTTCTGTTCCTTGTCATTTCATTGTCGAACGTTTCATTAGCAAAAGAAGCTATGTGTCAGTTGATAAGAGGTTAAAACTTCTCGAAGTAATCGGCGACAACGAGCTGCAATTTTAAATGTCGCCTGTGTCGTGTTTTACCTTTGATGAAGTGCTTTCACCAAGTGTGTTTAAAGAAGCTCATTACATTCATATCTATAACCTTTACCAGTACGCTCTATCCTCAAAACGCCCATACGCGCGCCATGTTAGCCCTAAACCTGACCGGGTTAAGGATGAACGTTAGCGCTAACGTAAACAGAACAGATACCACTCTTAGCCTTTTATGTTGATGTACATATTGGTAAATTGGGAACCAATTCCTTCAATCAAACCCATGCCGGTGTGAAGTGAGTTACCGTTCTATGTGCACCTGACCGCAAAGTGCTAAAAGCGCGCGTTAATCATCATAGGACAACAAGAGGTTCGCATTAAGAACAATCGTTACTCTTATATAATTGGTCATGTAAGCAGCATGGTTGGCTGAATTTCACAATCAGTCCCTGTTTTCTTGGCAGTGAAACTGTCGTGGTTTCTTGTTCCGTCTGACCAGAAATGTACAAGTCCATTTTGATACATGCTTGATCACCAAGGCCTACCCACTTTTGATGTTTCCTTTTCTTACAAACCGAGCTGCTTGCGTGTAAATTATATAGCGCCTATAGCTTTCAGGATATGAGATAAATTATTACTCCAGATTCACGTTCGCATACAGGCCAATTATTAAACTTCTTCTGACTTACAAGTAATATCGACAGAAGATGATATCCTTGATGAATTTGAAGGGTCTCATGCAATAAGGCTAGCAAATCACAGCTCTGATACAGCTGGAGCTAATGCTTTGGCAATCTGTGAGCCATGTGACAGCAGAGACCGGCGAATGATTCCCATCCTGGACCCGGAGTAGGCCTTTTTTATTGACGAATTATGTGCACGTTAATTAATAATCTACCTTGCCTGGCTGATCCATGCAGGTTCGCAATTTTCTTATCTAACGACCCTCCAGTTTCAAAGTAAGTGATTTTGATGTACACATACTTTGACATTTGATATTGATGTACACATATTTTGACATTTTTGCCTCCTTATTTTGATTTTTCTGATGTGTGTAAAACTGCAGTACTACGAATACGAATTTGTATATAATAGCTTTCCCCCATATGCACTGGTGGTTCGACCAAGAGAAAAAAGGTTCAGTTCCAATGGACCTAATGACACGATCGTATAACGACACACTTGTGTAGCCTCCCAGTTTGAATCCTGGTGGGGTTTTTTTTTGTTTTTTTGTTTTTGATTGTTTGTTTTTTTTTTTTTGTTTTTTTTTTTTTTTTGTTGCTTTTTCATTTATTATAATTTTTTTTTGTTTGAAACAGTGAGGTCCAAAATCCAACAACAGCAAATAGTGTAAAAGACAAAAGACGATAAGTCATGGTTTAACTGAAATCATCCAAAATAAAACGCCAGTAGGAACAATAAAGGCATTGTTTAAAGAACAATAAAGCGGCTGACTGTGGGCAAGTCAGCCAGATGACCGCCCTCTCTTTCTTTTAACTCTTTCAGTGCTCACTGCGACTGAAGTCGAAGTACTAAAGGTGAACTGCTCTGAATTGTAATAAGGGAGCTAGATTCATGCTGCTTGTAAAAGGACCTTGGATTGAAGTCCCAGCATGCCTGTAGTTACGTGGAATATACTAGTCCTGCTCAACAGCATGCCTGTAGTTACGTGGAATATACTAGTCCTGCTCAACAGCATGCCTGTAGTTACGTGGAATATACTAGTCCTGCTCAACAGCATGCCTGTAGTTACGTGCATTATACTAGTCCTGCTCAACAGCATGCCTGTAGTTACGTGGAATATACTAGTCCTGCTCAACAGCATGCCTGTAGTTACGTGGAATATACTAGTCCTGGTCGACAGCATGCCTGTAGTTACGTGGAATATACTAGTCCAGGTCGACAGTTTTCGGTAGCGCTCTTTGGGCACATTGTGTCAGTCCAAAATGTGGCACTGAAAGAGTTAAAGCGTTGCGAATGCAAAGCAGTAGCTGTCGCCCAATAAGAAGCCATTTTGTTATTATGACTAGGAAAGGGTTAGTATAATTTGTTCAATCGCCTTGGGTTTTTTTTTTTTTTTTTTTTTTATTTATTTATTTTTTTTTAATTTTGTTGTTTTTTTTTCCAGATTGCTGTACACACTTTGTAATACGCCAATATTGCCCTTATAGTCTCTGTAAAATGATTCCAACAAGCATCCAGTCATCATCACATTTATTTCTTCTGGGAATTTATATGTGAAAAAAAAATGCCATTTTACACATGTCGGACAAGATTGAAAATCAGCTTTAAACACCAGATTAGCCACGACGTGTTTTTCCTATATTCACACTGCTATGTGTTTTTCAGTCTTACGTCCATATGGCAGCTGATGCAATTCTTTACAGGCAATGCAAAAAAACACTGGCCAGCATTGCCAACATAATATAGAAATGATCAAAGCTGCGAAACAAAAGTAAAATACCATTTGGACACCAAATTGGACTCAACCGTCAAAGAAATTAATTAATCAAAAACTCGTTAAAAATAATTATAAGAGATTTTTGGTCCTTCTTAAGGTACAGTCCCGAAAAAATGTGAAGTTATATTGAATCTTTCTTGAGACATTACGGATACGTTGTCCCCTGGGTAACAATCATCCGGCCTCTAAATAAAAACTCTAAAATTCGCAAAAATGCCACTTTTCATTAGGTCTATTGTCAGGTACATCGCAGACAGAATTTGATTAAAGTGCGGCGAACATGTTTAGATATAATACAGCAACGTCGTCATTGGTGACGTAAGACGCACAGCGGGACAGACGAATGGATGGGCCACACATGGAACGACAACGTTATCCTCCACCACTTTATGTATCGAGGGTTATAAAAGGGACAAATATCCATGGCAAACATACCACAAACAAAATTGCACAAATGTATATACTTTATCAAAAGCAATGAACATTCAGACTTAAACACATGACCATGGTATTCTGTGAACCAAATTTTACGTTTCGTAATTTTTATTTTCATGGGGTGGAGAAAGGCAGAAATCTGGCATGTTTGGACAGCAAGTACACCAGATTTTAAAATCCAGTTTGAATGTACAATAAATAGGAAAATGAATGTGAATCCAAATAAATGCAGAAACTAAATGCCAAAATATTAGTACAAAAATGATATTTTTGGATATTTCAATGTACATTTTGTGCAATTGTATTAATATTTTTAAAGATCAGATTATATACATGTAGAACCAGATTATTATTAGTTCTGGGGGTTGTTTGTTTGTTTGTTGGGTTTGTTCTGTTTTGTTTGTTTGTTTGTTTGTTTTTTGTTTTGTTTTGTTTTGTTTTTTTGTTTTTTTTTCTTTTGGTTTTTCTGGTCTTTTTGTTTGTTTTAGTTTTTGTTTCTTGTTTTTTTTTTGTTTGTTTTTTTAACTCTTCATAATGATCTGCAAACTTTCATTCCATTCAACTTAATATGCTACCATTTATTAGGAAATTGATAAATAATGCCATATGTATAATTAGTGTTCTCCTTTTCGGTAAAGCTGTTCGCCTTTATCGATCTACAAGTATTGTTTCATAGAATTACATATTACAAGTTACACACACACACTGTAGGGCAATAGGAATTCTCTCGGTTTCTTGTTAGCAAACCCTTGTATCCAGACTCCCAGTGCATGGCTTGTGTTGCAGCTGACCACGAAATCCACCCCCCCCCCCCCCGCGTTCCTGCTGGCTCACCAACTATTATTGCTTTCGTATGGTATACTGAGGTAAACAGGTTTGGTCCTTTAAAATTTCAAGCATAAACTTGACAATAAGTTCTTCAAATGTGAATATCATGCTCTCACCTTGTTTCCTCAAATAGTAGCAGCGATCTTCAAATCCTTTACACCAATCGCAGATTCCGATTGCTATACGCTAGCTGGAACACAGCAGGCAGTGTCTTTGATAGCTTGACACGTACCGGAGTCCTAGACTACTGACTGTAAATGCGGACACAGTACTTGCTGTCTTTGATACCATCACACCAAATAGTCATGAATTGCGAAATTCTAATACGTACACAAGAGCCAAATAGTCGTGCCGCCCTTACATGCTAGCGCTTCCTCCGTTAATAAACGGGCAGTGCAATAATAAATCAATACGCACGGGACTTGGCAACTTGGCTACAAATGACGGTAGGTGAAGCATTCTCTGTGAAATCATTCCCCATATTCGCTATGAGAGATCATATATCGAGTTTCGTGAATGGAGACTTGTCAAACTAAACGATAGACGTTTCCACTCAAACAAGGTGTTCCAATGATATATCTGCACAAATTCTTTACCTGTGGCAGGTAACAAAGTGTTCTTCTTTAATCAAATAACTCTAAATTATTCAGGGTAATTTATCCGACATCCGTAACACTTATGAATCGTGATGAATCCTGTTTGCCATGTTTTAACAAATTTAGTAATTGACAAGATGATGTTTATTTCCACTTGGAACTCTATACTTGCAATTACCTATTTATGGAATATACTTTGTTGCCGAACTGTTGTCATGATGCTAATTTCATCTTCAATTACCACTTGTTCCCAAAGTAGTTAGATACAGCATGTTCTTTGGCACTCAACGACCTATTTTCAAGTTATGTATTGTCCGAATGATGAAAATTGTAGATCATCTTTGCAATTTACTAAACATGTTTACTTATTCCTGATAACACGATCTGTTATCGATTCATTGTGTCCAAACCCAAAAAAAAAGAAAAAGAAAAAAAAAACTTATTCGTTATGTTTCAATATTTGATGGAATGTGTGGGATCATCATCATCATCATCATCATCATCATCATCATCATCATCATCATCATCATCATCATCATCATCATCATCATATTGGCCGAAGGCAAGCAGTGAGCTGGTTTGTGGTAAATTTGTATCCCAGCAACCGCGGAGGACCAGTCAATCCACTGTACATAACCATCTTAACTCTTCCAATGCCAACTGCAACTAAGTCAAACTGCTAAAGAGGAACCTGCTCTCAATTATGATAAAAATGCAAGATTAATTTCCCTTTTGAAATGGCCTTTCAGTCGATTATCACAGCATACCTATACTTCAAGAAAATATAATGATCGGGGCAACGACCTCCCTTGGCGCGCTTTGGGCCTATTGCGCTCAAAGCGCGCCGAGGACAATTGCTGAAACAGTCTAAAACTTGACACTGTCAGTGTTAACCAAAAAGTGGAATAATCAGTTGAGGCCAGATACTCTGCAATGATCAGTATATACATCAACCATTAAATTTGCATTACAGCTTTGGTTTCAACATGAATTAAGTCGAATTATCATTATCGGTCGACTGGGTTTTATCTGATTTCACCCCAATCACCTACATTCCAAGTGTATTTAAAAAACGAACGAACCTTCAAGAACCCTGATGACCTTTTTCCATTTAAATTTACATCATTTTCCATTTGAATTTACATGTTGTTAGCAGACTTAAAGAAATAGAATATATGTATATATAGTATATATCTGCGGGCCGTGCATGTTGTCTCTGTTTTCGATGTTGACACTGACATTGATTTTCCAATGTAAGAAGAATGCATTTCAGCATCTGTAAGTCAATAAAATTGATCTTACTCCTTGTCTTCATTATGTTACTTTTATTTATTATTTTATCATCTCAAAAGTGAAATACGCCAGGACTGAAATCGTTCTTAATTCAGATGTCTTAAATGTGGATTCGAGCAGAGACTTAATTGTCTGTGCAAAGGCTGATTGGGTAAGATCTTTCCTTCAAAGCACTCCCTTGGCATGGTGTATGTCATCTCATGATTTATTTATTTAGTTTAACAGAGCACAGAAAGACCCCCCCCCCCGCCAAAAAAATCCTCAGAAATATATTACATGTTAATCAACAAGAGATACCAACTGATTAAACAATACGTGTAACTCCTCGCGACTTCACTAATTTATTTTTCACACCGATTCCCATCGAATAAACAATATGTATAATCTCCAGATATAGTGCAATCTACATTTAACAGCTGTTGCAACACAAGATTCCCAGCAAGGGCACGCGCGTTTGCCGGTTTGTCCGAAAATAAATATTATGTGAAGCATATAGACACGACGACATATGTTTTGTAAAGAATTTATTGATGCAACATAAGCCAATGGAATTCTAGGTGGCCCTTGATCGAGTTTCAATTATATTATTATTGTTTTTCTATAACAGTGACTTGCTTCATGCTTTTTTCAACGAAAAGATCATCGTCCATGCTGTTTCCTAACAATTTCACAGAAAGGTATATTGGTATTTATGAGACGATGATTTTTCTCCCAAAGCGCTAGTCTTGCTTCGAAAATGTTTAGATACGATGTCTGGGCATACCACAATTCATGAACGCACAACTCCCATAAAGTTCTTTAGTTTAGCTTATAGAATTAATTGGGGTCTACCCTACATGTAGATCTATATTTCACCAAAATATTAAACTGAAATTTTAAAGTTTTCAGGAGAGTTTGCAGTGGGGAAACTGCGGAAAGTCCATGGATGGTCTCTCCTTGTTTCTCCAAGGAGGACAAGAAATATATTTTAGAGCAGTTTGTGAAGTGTCATTTTATTTGCTCTCAGGACTTTATCGCTAGAACCTTTACTTGATAATAATAACCTACGAAACGTATATCTTTTTCCCAGGACTGTCACTACAACCAAGAAGTCTTTTTTTGTAGGATCCTTGCTACGAAAAGCCGGTTTATAAATTTGCGAGGAAAATATGGCACCAGAAATTATAGAAAACCCGGCATCTCAGATATCAATCGAATTAAATTCAGCCGGATGATCTGACTTGTCGTCATGGGAATTTCATTCTGTTTGAACCTATAAATGCAACGTTTGTAATAACTTGCAGCCGTTGTGTATTTCAAAACCAACTAACTTTTAGTTCGTATTACACTGCCCAACGATAGTGCAAATGATTTATGAAGTAGCTGGAATGTGTATATGTGGCATCAGACCTGTGTTTTAATACTGGAAACGTCCATGAACCACGGGGCGGGGGGGGTATTTTTCTCCCCAATATATATTTTTGAAAGGTATGCGATAAAGAAATCAATTCCATCTTCCTGGGATTACATCGGATCGTACTATTTGCACGGTCTAAAAATCCCCCATCCCGTTTTCCGCTGAAAGCGGTCGACAGAGACCAGTATTATTTCCAATGTTGTCTACTCAAAACAATTCTGTGTTTCCGCGGCTCAATATATTATTTGAGGGGAGAAATGAAATGAATAATAGATATATACCATTTATATACAGACTTCGTACAGGAAAATTTGGGTGAACGTGCTTTGGAAAATCAAATCATAATTCCGTGAGTAAATTAGGGATAATCTTTACAGTGGACTAAATATTCGTTTTTTAGTTTCACAAATAATCAGGAATCCTTTTATTGAATCAACATATACATATAATCAATCAGCATAGTACAATATAGTATTTTATAATTGCATATATATATATGTATATATATATATATATATATATGTGTGTGTGTGTGTGTGTGTGTGTGTGTGTGTGTGTGTGTGTGTGTGCGTGTGCATGTATTGATTTGGGAGGCCTCTTTTAAGATCATAGTTGACTGCTATCATACAAGCCACCCATGAAATTGTTATACTGTCCATTCATTAATTATGCAGATCCTATTGATTTAAAGTTAATGTAAGCTCCGATATTTACAGTACTGCAAGTTTTAAGAAATTAACAAAGTTTATGGAGCCTATAAGTACATGGTGATTTTATTTGTCAATTGAAAAATATATAAATAAAAATAACAATTTTAAAAAATCAAAATCAAAACCTGCCAGAATTGCATATATAACAATTTGGTATACGACATTCAGATTCAATTTTTTTTGTATAATAATTCTGTATATAAATTGAAAATCCTTGGATAATATATGTATTGACTTTATCTTTTATCGTAGCTGGTGTATCATTCAAAATATAACCCATTTGATGTCGATAACATTGATATGTATAGAGGCGAGAAGCCCTAGTTCTGAATATGTCGTCCCTTTGCCTTGTGTTAATCATGTACGATTGTGTTTGGAAATAATGTAAGATTCTTAAAATATACAGGCAAGTTGTCGTTTGTTAATCTGTAACAAAATCATAAAAGCTGTAGCTTATATACAGCTTAGAGTTTTAGTAATTTCAATCCTTTAAATATTGGTTCTGCAGGGGCATTAAAATCACTATTCATTATGGTACGTACAACTAGTTTTTGAATAGTTCACGTCTCTCGTTCAGGTCCCCATGCCAGAAGTCAATAGTTTAAATGTGGTAATATTAATGAGGTTTATAGGATCAAAGAATTATGATTGAAAGGAAATGCCTAGTTTCTTTGTTAGAAATCGCTTGTATGTGCTTTCTCCGGTTCATCGTTTTGTCTGAAGTTAAACCCAAGAAATTACATTCTTCCAAAGTCAACTTTTTGTTTTATCTATTTTGAGAGATGGAATAGATACTTTCTTTAATGGCCTGTAGAATAACATATATTTTGTTTTCATGATTTTTAAGGATAATCTGTTTGCCCTCAACCACGTACGAAAGTTTGCTAGCTCTGCGTCCATAATTTGGAAAGTTTCTTTGTTCTCATTCTGCTAATCAAAGAAGTTTAAAGTACTATATAAAGTGGTATCGTCTGCATAAATAATAAATTTAAATAAATTTTGAAGCCACAATTATATCATTGATATATGTTATAAACAGCAGTGGACCTAAAATTGAACCCTGTGGTACGGCAGTCATTTTTTTAACATGTGAGACTTTACATCACCAATGGTTATATATTGCTTCCTATTATCTAAATTACTTTCACACAATTTAAAATTAATGTCCTTAATAAAATGTAAATAGCATTTATACAAGCCACTCGTTTGATAGTTAATACCACCACGGTAGAGCTTATGTCACAAACTACATTAATTACACAGCTTTAGTGATCAGCATGATTGTCTTCCTTTTTGCATTGTGCCTTTTAACATTTGAGCGCTAAGTGCCTTTCCTGTAGCTTTTAAAGCAAGTTGGAGCCAATTCACCGCTGCTGGGTTTGCTGTGAAATGGGACATCTCAAAATAAGACGTGTCGCCCTCTCCTAACTTGTCTAATGACCGCTCAAGATTATTTGAAATGTTCCGTAACATGATAATTATTCTGCATGCAGCTTGAGTCAGAAAATTGACCAGTTTTCGCTATAATATCTTATTCATGTTTGCAATCTAGTGTTTAATACCATAGAGTAAAGGTATTACCTTATCCCCTAATGTCATGGGAAACACGTTAAAACACATTAAATATTTAAAGACTTTCTAATTGTCTCAATCACAATAGTATATGGTAAATCTCAACTTACCCATTGTCCCTTGCCATTTTGGTCTAGGCGAAAAAGATAATCCAAATGCACAAAGAGACAAAATAAAAGTATGAAAACCTGGTCAGAGAGGTGCTTGCGCCTCAGCGTAGAGTCGGTATTATACATTTGCATCTAGGCTAAAAGAAAAAGGACTTGCATGGAACGTTGTCTCAGTGAATAACAGCACGACGAGTACAACTACCAGAGTGGTTTGTGAAAGGCTGGACGAATATTCGTGCTGATATCCTTCCAATCATGCAAAAGACATATGTTGCTATCGCTGTTATGTGCACTTAATAAAGGATCATTTCAGTTAATATAAATCTGCGAAAAACCTAATACGGGTGTTTTCTTAGATCGAGGTGCAGTCACTGGGGATGGGTGAGTGTGATAAGTCATGGTTTTAAATTGAAAATAAAATTGCGTTAGATTTCCAGGTAAGAGGAAGATAACGCAAAGTGGCTCATGTTGCCCTGTTGAACACCGTTAATATAATGCTATATTGGTTTTAGATAATTACGCTCCTATATGATATTTGGGAGGTCACAAAGGCATTCTGATTGAGATATTTCCTCCTCGTACTTTCTGGGACCATGCATTCCTCATGCAAACTTTACGGTCACTCTATAGAAGTAAAATACTGAACTAAACACCATAGATTTGGAAAGTTACTATCCAGGTCTTTAAAGTACTATCTAGTAATTTCAATAATAACGTAATAATCACGTGCATGTAATATATATATATATATATATATATATATATATATATATTTGTTATGTGGAATTTTAAAGTTTCTCTATTACTATCAGTAAACCAATTATATTCAATTTGCTCTCTGACCTTGAAGCTGGATGAAGGTTACCAATACAAAACCACAACCCCAACCATACTGCGTACCACTATCACTGTGCAAAATCAAATGGTCTCAATTTGGTGTCTGTAAAAATACACTTAGCCGCTGATGTTGCCTGTTTGTAAATCTAACGGTAAATGTTTTTTCATGTACGTTGTTCATCATCTGCGATTCTAATCTGCCTCTCTGAGCACCTGGTGCTTTATCAAAGTTCTATAGACCAAATCATGTTGTTATCGTCCTGGAGCCCTGAAAAATCAAAGATTAGGCTCTGGCACTGACTCGGTTTTAAGATTCCAACTCAAACGTACTTAAAAAGTTAAACTCGATTTATGTTATCCAGCAGAGCAAAAAATGGTCATTTCAGTCTCTATTACATGCTTTTGCATGAAATGAGGGCAGTCAAATAAGCATTTCAGCATGCCAGTTAAGAGCAATTAATGAGACTTGTCTTCTTTTTAGGTTACATGCTATTAAATATAAATTTTCCTCCACTTTATATGGAAAGATATACCGCTATTGGTCAATTTGAAAAATATGAATTGTTATAGGCCAAGAGCTTGGCTTCCGAAGCATTTTGTTTTCATTTGCTATTTTTAATGAAACCTGTCCAGGATTGTGATCAAGAAGTTTAATTTTTATTTGGTTACTGGGATAACCTAACCGATGCAATGCAGGAAAGCTCACCCGCTGAAATGGCTGACCTCAGCAATAATTAAGAAAGTCTATTTCAAACTGGATTTTACAACCAGTGTAACATCCCCAATGTTGTCCTTTTACCTAATAAAATACACATAGTCATACGGTATTAACATCATGAAACTATTTATACGGAAATTAAAAGTAAAACGGTATTACGATCATTAAATATGTGTAAGTGAATTAAAAGAATTCTGTGTGAAAGGATACAAGGGCAACAATTCATTTTAAACGTCAGTCAAAAACGTGCATATATAACCAGAACGGTGTTATCATGTTACGGTCTACATTTGCAATCACAAAGTTGCGAAGTAAATCTTGTTAAAAGTCGGAAAAGGGAGTCATTCTGCCCCTGGGATGAGCAACTACATGTTAAACACTAAAAAGGTCGGACAAATAATTTCATGTTAAAGCATGATGGGATTTCGATCATAGCCAGTGTTCGGAGGTGACGCAGACTGAGAGACGAGATGCAACTTGTCTTTTGTGAATCTGCATGAGACATTACAAAGTCTTTATACAAGTATTTTAAACATTTCAATTGTAGCTTTTCTGGTCGTTTGAAATTTGCTTTGGAGCACCGGCTACATGCAAGTGGACAATACGTAAAATTTCATTGTGTTATGGCATAGAATAAGTTTTTTCCTTACAAGGGTGATATTACGCTACACACGTTGATTATTCCTGCAGTCTTTTCATATAATTTAAATGGGTGATAAGAAATACTTTATGGTATATACACAACACTAATTAATTCAGCTTTCAGGTCACATTGAATCTATGCAGCAGCAAATTCGAATATACATATCTGATAAATCACGTAAGCCGCTTATCAAATCTACAGATATTTGTTCAGTTCACTGGCTGTATCACTTACAGTGTTATCATCTGCAAACTTGTTTAGTATACTATACTTGACTCTGAGAAATAGATCGCTTAAAACCATATTGAGCACTAGCGGACCAAGTATTGATCAATGTTGTACACCCCCAAAGAATAGTCATCCAGTCACTCCGGACCGTGCCAATCTTGACTCTCTAGATCTGCTTTCAAATAGAGACTTAGCCTGGGACAAAGGCAAGAGCTCTCTCGCTCTGTCCATAGGCTCCGCACTTGGCCAGCAGCAGACCGTGATCCAAAGCCTTCCAAACGTCCATCAGTCCTGTTTCCACATACTGCCGCTTCAAGGTCAAAGTGACAATCTCCAATGGGACGTGTAGGGACCGACTGTCACCTATACCCTTTCCTGAAGGTAGAGAGATGTTTAGAAAAAGGAAAATAGAAAAATGGCTCGAGTTGGTCACATATAAACCTTCCCATCACTTTTGATGAGCACGAAGTATATTTTCAGGTTTATATTTGGTTTTCTACGGAAGCCAGTAAAGACCACAAAAAATAAACACAAAACACGAAATTTCGAGTTTTTTCTCGAAATCTTGTATTTTTAATCTGGAAATTTCGACTTTAAAAACTCGAAATTTTGACTTCTAAAAGTCGAAATTTGGCGTTCTATTTGTAAAATAAAAATATTGAAATTTGTCTGTAACTGTTGAAAAGAAAAGGTGACATCACACACTTTAATGTTGAACCACCGCTGAACGTTAAAAATGCAAGCGGGTTTGCTCCCACCTACAAATGTTAAAATCCAGTCAATCGTTAAAATACAAGAGCGAGTGTCAGCAATCCTAAGTGCTCATTTATTTATTTTCACAATAGGACTAACTGTTTCCAAAAGATACATATACTTGCACATTGATATACTACAGGTCAACCAAAGTTACATAAAAGGTACTGGTGCAGACCATAACAGAAACAAGAACATCCGATTTATTGTAACAGTTTGCAAATGTCACTCAACATTTTACTGATATGCAGCAGCATCACGCGGAAACCAATGCAAGGTTCCCACAGCAACGGCAAAGTGAAATTTCAAGTTTATAATTTATCGACTAGACTAACTATTGGTACATTTACCAAGTGCGTCACATTTTCAAAAGTATCCAGAGTAGCATGATAATTGAATATCGTCATTGTGGCAGTGTAATCAACACACGATATATAAATGATATAAGATGTTATAGAGTTCTAGGATGCATTTACAGGGATTACACACTTAGAAATAAAATTTCCTATTGCCTTTTTACAAACGTGAATATTTTATGCTATCGACGTATATGATCAGGTATATTGTTCCAGGTAATAGGACCATGATATTCTAACAATTTACGAAAAAAAAAAAATTTATTTAGGGTATCTGGTATACGAATTAGCTGTATCAGATAAAAGTGTCACTTAATCACATGTCAAGGCCTAATCGGGTGCAAGGCCATGCATAGCCTTGACCACATATCTTAGGCTGAACGCAAGAGACGACTTGCTTCCAAAGACTGGCAACAAAGTGCCCTAACCATATCGACGCCTCTGATTTTCATGAAGTCGGAAATTAGCAATATGAAAAACAACCGGGAATGGTTACGCATGCCATGTCACTGACTAGAACCCTTGTACACAAATTTCACACGCCAATTACCAATCAGTTGTAACAGTGTATGAACACAAGTCCAGTTAAATGTACGAATGAGTGATTCTTCAATATTATGCGATCTTATATTTAACATGCTTAGTGTCTACGCCAAATTTATCCAAAGGAAGTGGTCGTAGGAAAGCTACTAAGATACCTCGTAACACAGCCGGTCACTATCTCAAGACAATTAAATTCTTGAACACTTTGCGGACCATTCCACGACATATTTTTGTTGGAAGCATGCTTAGCGGATACTGTATAACTGGAAATATTCCCGACGTTTTTAATTTTACGAACTTTTCCCGGATAAAACTATTCGGAAAAATAAACACCAGGAAATTTCCACACTGACCGCTAATTATACGTGGCGGCAAGGAGCAACATAATTTCAAATTGTGAATTGGGAAAATAAAAACCGCAAAATTTTCATTCTCAAGAGAGTCGGGGATTTTTCCACTTGTGCAGTACTAAGGTCCTTGGTGACAACATTTTCAAAATAGTCACGCTTTACATTACGTAACTCCGAAGGCAAATTCTTCATTGCGTGCCTCTTTATACAATGTTATATGCAGATAACAATATAAAAGCATCAAAGACTGACACCTTTCATATGCTGGTAATCACGTCTAAACGTCAGGCACACAATATCACTCGATACCCATGGGTAATTCCTCCTGTCCCTTTACCGCATATATCAAGTGAAAGGATGTAAATCACACATACGTGCCAGTTCATTTTTCATGGCAACACATCTCTCTACAGCCTTCATCATCTGTAAACAGTTGTGTGACTTTTTGGCATTACCTAAGTTATATAAAACTGTTCAGTTTTTAATGTTGATTTTTTTTTTTTATTGTTTGCACCAAACAATTTTGTGGATTTCATCTTCTCACACTTGACGATCGAGCACCGAAAATCTCATGTAATGATCACATAAAGCAATTTTATAACCTCTCATGTCAAGTAGTGTTTAGGTATACTTGTTGAAACAACATCAAGCAAAGCCCTTGTCCTTTTGAAGCAAAGCAAACCAAATCCATGAAAAAAAAACTGATATAAAACAACCTCGTGTTTCCTGCTTTAAAAGGGTCTGTCCAAATAGTAGTAGAGACCATTACGTACCAACACTAGTAAGAGACTATAAGACCATTACGTGCCAATAGTAGTATGAGACCATTACGTGTCGATAGTAGTATGAGACTATTACGTGTCAAAAGTAGTATGCGATTATTACGTGTCAATAGTAGTATGAGACTATTATGTGTCAATAGTAGGTATAAGACCATTACGTGTCGGTAGTAATGGTAAGAGACCATTACTTGTCAACAGTAGTATGCGACCATTACGTGTCAATAGTCCTATGCGACTATTACGTGTCAAAAGTAGTATGCGATTATTACGTGTCAATAGTAGTATGAGACTATTATGTGTCAATAGTAAGTATAAGACCATTACGTGTCGGTAGCAATAGTAAGAGACCATTACTTGTCAACAGTAGTATGCGACCATTACGTGTCAATAGTCCTATGCGACTATTACGTGTCAAAAGTAGTATGCGATCATTACGTGTCAATAGTAGTATGAGACTATTATGTGTCAATAGTAAGTATAAGACCATTACGTGTCGGTAGTAATAGTAAGAGACCATTACTTGTCAACAGTAGTATGAGACAATTACGTGTCAATAGTAGTATGAGACCATTACGTGTCAATAGTAGTATAAGACCATTACATGTCAATAGTAGTATGACCACCATTGCATGTGAATAGTAGTATGAGACCATTACATGTCAATAGTAGTATGAGACCATTACATGTCAACAGTAGTATGAGACCATTACATGTCAATAATAGTATGAGACCATTACATGTGAATTGTAGTATGAGACCATTACATGTCAATAGTAGTATGAGACCATTACATGTCAATAGTAGTATGAGACCATTGCATGTTAATAGTAGTATGAAACTATTACGTGTCAATAGCTATATGACACCATTGCGTGTCAATATCGTAATACTAAATTTAGTCCAAGTTGAAAACCATCCAAATCTTGACAAGCCCTTCAACATGAACATCACCAGATGTAACAACAAGACCTGAATATTCACCAAGCAATACATTATTCATTGAATATCTAAAGATGATAAGATGTCATATTGACAACATGAAATAATACCTGTCATGGAAAATAGAAGAAAAAAGTTTCCAACAATGCCAGAGAAACTGCACCAAAAAATTCACAACAAACAAGAACCATCCATGATCAAATTCCGTCAGCCATCAAGCAAGCAGTCGAAAACCGGAAACCCAAGATAAACACGGCAACAACCGACTATTATTTTTATGTCAGTGAATGAATATAAAATGTAACATTAAGGACAACATCTCTCTCATGACCCGATACAGGTATCAACTTAAGTTATTAATAGTTTAAATCGATTTAATGCCATCAACTCTCAATTTTAAGAAATATCTTGTGTGAAACACGTATTGTATAAAATGTCAGCTACGATTGCTAGTTTTACCTATTTACTTCATCGTTTATGTAACACCTCAAATGCACCTGATGTTTATATAATGAGTTTTCATTTTTGCCCAGAAGCTTCGTAAAAGATCGCTTTAATTTCATTTTTGAACACCCCCGTTCCACAATTTTCTGAAATATGTGAATGACGGCAGTCAAAGTTGCCACAATCGCTGCAGAATCCAGCCAAGCCAAGTGACCTTGACACATAGAGTGTGTCTTTAAATTATGGAACTATTGCTTTATATTTTTAGTCGCATTTTTATCTCTCGGACACTGTTTTTAATAGCGTATAGTGGGTGCATAATGGTCAAATGGATGACAGAACATTTGAACTTAAAATACAGTCTTTTCTTAGGATTGGTGTGACTTTAACGTCACAGTAACTTTCTTTGATTATTATTTGCGCTGAATTTGACAGTTGTTAAAGAGATTTATTAGATAAGATTGCCACATAAAGCTTCATCC
>OZ026630.1:27277536-27304536 GCA_964020975.1 Hermodice carunculata
ATACAATAGTCAAAGTGCAGATTTCCCTGCAAAATAATTGCCCACCTTCGCTGAAAACACTAGAAGGACTGTACAGGGTACATACAAGAATAGTATCGCTGTTAGACAAGTCCCATTCAGCCTATGATTAGATCAGATTGTTAGTGAAGCAATCTGTTCGTTACGTATTTTTTATACACTGTTCTTGACAATTGAAAGTAAGCCGTCACTTCTGCCATTCGTGTCACGCCTACACAGTGGATAGCCAGGTATTGCAACCACTCTGCATTAGAATGCAGCATGTCTCACTGATGCACAAAGTGTCAATTTGCAGCCCCCTACCTGCCCCAAAAAAACTTCAAAGGTTCTTCAATTCTCTTAGTTCATCTCGCCTTCTTGCACTTTTCGGTGTGCAAGAAGGCGAGATGAAACCCCCACTGTATCTGTCAAAACCTTAAAACACTAAACGTTGCAATTTGACATGTAGAGTTATTTTAACGCTTATGGGTCTAGGGTCATTTCAAGGTCATCTAGAAGTTAACAGACACATCCACTTTTCTTGCACCCAAGGATCTATAAAAATGCAAAGTTTTATGACTTCAGTGTGAATGTAAAACAACCACAGCAAAATCTTGTGTCATGATATACCCTTTGGTGATAGGTAACGATCGTCCATTGTTTGAAGATATATATATATATATATATATATATATATATATATATATATATATGTGTGTGTATATATATATATATATATATATATATATATATATATATATATATATATATATATATATATATATATATATATATATATATATATATATATATATATATGAAGTTATGGCTGGTTGCCTGCACACACACACATGTGTATATATATATATATATATCGCTGCCATTCACTGGGTCATTGTTAGCATGCCTCCTTACATGGTACGTTAACCTTAGATCTATTGGCCGTACACGTGTGGCCATGAAATGTAAAGTCGGCTCAATATGTAATGCTACATTTCGCTTTGAGTTTACAATTACTCTGTAAGGGTGTCATCACGGTCACCGCGTTTGATTTTTTGGCGGTTGTTGCAAAGAGGTTTCAACAAGCATGTTCCCAGATTTAACGACAGGCGTTACCTTTGTAAAATCATGTTGACGGGGGATGATTACCCTTAAAACCAGGAAGAATGAGAAACAATGGTAGAACAGGGGGCTATCGGGCAAATATTTGTAACAAAGTTGTGATGAAGAGTCTGACTATATATTGCAGAACAGATGTCGTTGTTTTAGCCCCCATTTGTCATCTTCAGGCTTGGTTATTTTCCTATAATCCATTCCCTGTTGGCTATAGTCCCGTACAAGTAAGATCTATTACGGTACAAAAACTATGCTCCGGTGTTATTCTAAAATGAAGCCAATCTACTCTGTCATGTCATTTCCTTTTTCAGAAGATTGTAGTGACTTCTTCCTTGAAAGTTTTTGGATTAAATTTCAAATGTAAGTGCCTTCATACATGACTTATTCACTACAGAGCTCTGGTAATCATCATTTGGCTGGCCAGTATGCGCCAACTGTCTCCTCGGGCGACCGTTTCTTACTATGTGTGAAACTGTCTATTAACCCTCGCACTCCGTCAGTTGTAAATGCTTGGTTATTCCTCGCCCCAAATTTTTCTGTGGGCGGATAACATTCCGCAGTAAGGAATCATTTTCACAAAACTTACAGAGATAATGTTACTAATTCTGTTGTATGAAAAGTGCAATGCAATATAAACTCTGGATACTAGAAGATTGTACGGACATATCTGTTCTGGGCACTTTCCTACAGTCACAACACTTCCAGTTTCAAGCACCCCATACTGCTGTAACCAGTTATACACTCTTATACTTTACTGTAATTAACTGGCCAATATTCTCTACGATACATGGCTTGGAAGACAAAATTCTCAGTAATTGACTTAACACCATGCAATATTTTTGTTTACGTCATGAACATTTTCCATCGGGCTTAAAAACTAAATTACGATCACACATTTCAAAATGGTGTTGTTCTTGACGAGCTTTTTGACACGTACTTGGGACTAGTTTGCTCTGACATGCCAGTAAACTATTTTGCTAGAGACATGCATGAGTCAGGAATGTGGAATAAAAATGTTAATGAAACAAGCCAAAAACCATGCCAGTGGAATATGTTACAGTAGCTATTAAGTCGAGAATATCTTGTATTTTGGGCATTGATGAAACCTTATTTTGGTTACATAAAAAACGGTGAATGAAAGCACACATTTAGTGATAACTTCTGGCACTTTGTGTGTGTGTGTCTCATCAATGTTCGATACAAATTATATATATATATATATATATATATATATATATATATATATATATATATATATATATATATATATATACATATATACATATGTCGAGGGTGGTTTATGGGCAATTGTACACTGACCACACAAAAAAAATACAATGGAATAGGTCCTACGGCCGGTTTGTGGATCATGCCCATTGTCTGCGTGTCAATTATAATCCTCAAACCGGACCGTGGGCAGTATATACCAAGTATAGCTTAACACAGTTTCTGGGCATTTATAGCTTCCCATAATATCTGGGCAGATTTGCTGATTTATACGTTTCTGAAACCCCCTAGGTAGCGCATTGAATTTAAGTCAAACATGGTTTATGGACAGTAAACCGAACAACTGCCCACAAGACGATCTGAGGATTACAATTCTACCCATAAACCACCCAAGACATAACTTGGATGGAAGTTTGCCTGCACAACACCAAATTTCTACTGTCGGTGGTATACAGGCCTCCCAGTGCCTCTAAGATTTGGGAAATGTTTCTAGACAGTGTTGACAAAGTCAAAACCTGGGGCATTGATGCATTATTTTTTTTTTTTTTTTTTTTTTTTAATTATTATTATTATTATTATTATTATTATTATTATTATTATTATTATTATTATTATTATTATTATTATTATTATTATTATTATTATTATTAAGTTTAAATGCAGATCCAGCGACTAACCACGACAACAAATTGGCTAATTCAGTGCTTTCAATTTATTCACCTTACATATCCATGAGCCCACCAGAATGACAGACACTACCCTCAATATGTCTGTATCAGATAATGGCAAATCGGTCTGCCCCATTGGCATACTGTGACCACCGTCGCATCATAAGTCGTAACTTGCTATCCCGATGTACGGAAGCTGCAGCATTCAAAACACCCTTGGAACATGACGAAGCAAATTTAGACAATCTTAGGGAATGGTGTGTCCAATGTAATCGGGACGCCAGCTTTGACTCATATGGCATTGATACCATATGCAATAATTGGCGGTGTACCTTCCTGTCAGTCACAAGGAATTTCTGCCTGAAAAAACGTAACAATCAGGCCTAGTGATACCCCTGGGAACACCCTAGAAGTTTGGTCATCCAAAACAAAGTTGACGATTCATTTTTGTCTCTCTTCCCGAGTCTATTGATTCTCCCGTTACCATTTTTAAATCTTTTTAACCAGTAGTGGTGAAGTCTTTTGGACCCTGAAAGTCTTGATATTTCCAAGACAAACAGCCCTGATGGCATAAGCGCCCAAATATTCGACCAAGGGGCTCCGTCAATTCCAGGTTCACTTGCCAAATGATTTCATACATCTATGGGCCAACGCAGATTACCAACACAACGGAAGAAAGCAAAATTCTCTCCTTCTTTAATAAAGACTCTTCCAATCTCTGAACAACTAGAGAGCAATATCCTCTTACACGGTCCAGGTAAACTTTTCGAATCACTTATCTCTAATACATCTGCACATTTTTGGGCACAACATGGTTTAACTCGAAAGCCAGTCTGGATTTATCCCGGGTAAGAGCGCAGTCAATCCACTTGTTTACTTGTATCATCATTTTTGCAAAGAGAAAAGTATTCTGCATAAAGCCTTTGGCTGTATCGGAGACTCTTATCCAGGTTTTAAAAGGCGAGAGTGAGTAGTCCGATTTTGTGGAGGTTTTACAACGGTAACGAAGGAAGACGCTTTTCATCACCTTTCACTACCCACACACTAGCATTTGGCTTAAAAACATGTACTTTAAAGGGCACAAAATCATTTTCGAAGCCGTTCACAATTACATTAACGCTACTGGCAGACTAGGACCAGTTACGTTAGTATTAACTTGTAGTGTTTTGATCTGTTGCGAGAAAGGACAGTGCAGTTCAATCAACGTAAAATAAAATGCACGAAATGTGTTAGTAGTAGTATTGTAGCTTCTTTAGTAACTACAGCGTCGGGTGATGTCTTTCGTACCTGTTTCTGGCACTGCCACTCAATATGTTTTGGTAAAGTGATGTGTTCCTATATAATGTACCTATATCTCTTAGCATTAAGTAAAACAAGAATTGGCGAGATTTTTCACTCATCATGTAATCACGAGATTTTTTCAGAGGCTAATGCGCATACGGATGATGTTTTCACCAAGTTTGACAGAGCTCTGCTCTGTTTCAATAAAGATTTAGTCAGGTATCTACCTGGCTTTAATTTGGCAATGGAAACTATTAACCTGGGGCACAATTGTAATGGGCGTAGGCCACATCCACATCATTCATTCGTGACTTTACTTTTCAGGTCAGCTATCAACTATGTGTTTTGGTCATTATAAGTACGTATTTGTGGTCAAAGCAACTTTTGTAAGGCCCTTAACTTTATACTTCAACACTGAAATTAATAAAATCTCAGAAGCCATTCCTCGCTTGGTTTGCAGACCTGACTGTACGCCAAACCAGAGAACAATTATTTGAGTAAAATGTATCTTTAATTTCAAAATTATAGGTGTGGCACTTCATTGTACAGAACATCAGCATTTTTTCTATCTGAAATTAACTTCAAAGGTGCTTTATCCGAACTATTGTGGATTATTCTATGTCTACAATAAATCGTGTAGGCTCATGCCTATATACACCTGAAAAATAAAAAATGTCTTTCCTTTCCTAACACTTTTCGAAAGGATTTCCACAAGTACTTTTTAACCGGCAAGTCACCAACCCAACCATGCGAAGAAAAGACCAAAAGCTAAAACTAAAGTAATCTTCGTGATTTTGCCCTGGTCTTCAGGGAAATATTCTAAAAAATAATGTGAGCATAAAATCAACCAATCGACCAATTAAAATAGACGGTGTTTAATCTTTCGCCCCAAAAATGACGCTCTTGTGAAGAAAAGGCCGGACAGTTTTTTTTCTGAGATTAGCCAACGTCATTGACGAATTGCACTAAGCTAAAACGTGTATGTAGTCAGGCAAGCACCAATTTGCCTTAAGAGAGCTACACCACCTTTTCATATATATTCACCAGTACATGTACGGCAGTGTTCTCATCTGTCCGGCCTGAAGAGACTTTTGATAACGACCGTGGAACATGCCGTCATATTATCCTTGATGTTTGTAACCGACACATTGATATTCGAGATAGATGTTACATCTGCCAAAAGCTCTCTTTGTCCTTACTGGGCAATGGATAAGGTTCCCCTGTGTAATTTTTCTGAATCAAAGGTGGCAATAAAAATAGGTTGGCAAGTGAATTTGAGGGTATGCAATTATCTATGACTTCAGTCCGCAACAGATAAAAACGTGGCGGCGAATCCTAGAGGAAGTGCTTAAATAACCATTGTCGTGATCCCTGATTTACCCAATATCACCATCAGATACACTCTATGCTTAAAGGATCATTGGAATTAGACATGAGTTACCAATGAAAAGAAATCCCAACATGCTCACGCGGAATATCCATTCACGAAAGGTAGCACCGAGATACTGTGCATCAAAACTCCACCAACATGAAAAAGATCATTTGAAGTCTTCTCATGACAACAAAGGTTGGTATAATGTGTCACGTTATGCTGGCATAATCCCGTTTTGAGAACCGATTCACAGCTTTGCTTGTTGTATGCCTTCAGATATCTGACACTAACACATGATGAGTGAAAAAATAATGTATAAAATTAGCGCGGAACCAATAATCTCATCTTGTATACTCAAGCAGCTCGACGGTAAAGATAACTGAAGGATAGATCAATTCAAAATGGCGCCTTAGCTGCACTTCAAATGGACTTTGCATAGTAAATGGCAAACTATGGGTGGCAACCATTCTGGACAGCTACAATAAACCCCTGCGTCAATACAACTGCTCCCATTACATGCTTCTATTGACACTCCTTTCCACAAGGGGAGTCCTTTTAATTTAAATTGCGGGAGTCAAATATTGAAATAGCTTCTAGCAAAGTGATCGGATCAATCTCGCTCTTGGAAGGGGTCTATTTGAGTCGAACAAACTATCTGAGAATAGCAGTCAGACATTTCCGCTAATATCATAGACTTTGATAAATCCATCATCAGTTACAAAGATAAAAGAATATCAAACATCAACGTCTTTCTAAAAGTGAAGTAAAACAATACGAATGCATACAGCTTAAAATGTTGACTGTATTTTGCTTGAAACAATGCATATTTATGAGGTGGAGGGATCTCCATGATCAACTGTAGGTTTATCTCAGCAAGTGGGCTTTATACGTGAACTTGTAAGGTTGAACAGAAGTCATTTTAATGTTAGGTATAAGCTAGTCCTTGCGTCACTTTGTCATGCAAACGTACATGCTTAAAACGTAAATAATCATTCATTTTCCAGAGTTTTACATGCACTATGATTAAAATACCATATTCTCAAGGTTGAGCTGTAAACTAAAATGGGCATTTATAATGAAATCTATCATTCCTTCTGCGATTAAAGCTCGCGAATATTAACATTTTATCGCCTCCACTCCATTTACGAAAACGATTCCCATGTGCGACAAAAAAGGACAAGATTCCCTACTTCATGTCACGGGTATACCTGCCGGATTTATCTTCCAGACTGAAATACACTTCTAAAACACGAAAACAATACGAAAACGAAAAAAAAAAACAGACAGCAAAAACTTATCTGACTTTACACTTTTATTATAGTCAAATAAGGCTTTTCGTTTGGAAGACATTCAAATTTCTGTGGGTGACCAGGCAATATGTTATTAGTGATATCTTTTGAATTGGCACGAAAACTAGCAACATAGGAATAAAAGAATATGCACTTGGGTTCCATAGTGAGTTGTTTCATCGGTTACCCATGAAATAGATCATGCGATCAGCAGTATTAAAATTATTAATAAAATTATATTTCAAAACCAGAAAGCATTTGATTTATAGAAATATGTTTCTTCACTCAAGGAATTCTCCATTTTCACATGCAATGCAAGTGAGTGTTGTAACTGATCACTTGAGGGCAGCACTGATTTTGGTTGGTAATCAGACACACGATATCATGCAGGCTGACAGCATTATGGTCAATATCACTTTTGATGCAATTCATTCGGTGGGCTGCTTCGACCATATCATCCCAAGTTTGCACATTCTGCTTTGATAATGGAGGGTCTTTATTCATTCACGTGGTCATTCCCCCCTAGAACCTCTTTAAGCTTATCACAAAAGGTAAATATTTATAGGTTCCATTGGTTTAGACTTATTTTATTTCTTAAAAGAAAAAACGAGTGGGGAGCAGGCAACGCCTATATGAACCCCTCACGTGAAAAAAGAAAAGAAAAAAATGTAAAAATACTGGACGTGTTGCAGGACAATACAGTAACAAAAACAGACTAAAAGATTCACATCATATTTTACAACACGTATAGTAAATTCACATTAGGGTTTCGTGGTTCCCTGTCATGGAAAAATAAATATAACAATTGCTATGTAAATCGCTTTGTTCCTTGTATTCACGTATTTACAGCATGGTAAATTTTGAGTTTAGTAGACATGTTGCAGTTTTCTGGTCCGTGTAACAAGGTTTTAACGGTGTAACAAGCATGAGGTATTACTTTGTTATGTAAAGAATTTCGTTGTACAGTATCCTGTAGACACTCCAATGAATAGTGAAAACTATCTTCTTTTCCTGTTCTACAGTAACATTGTGGTGTTGAAACTACACTTATTATATGCAAATCAGCATTGAGTGAGCTAGGTTCCATTGTGAAATGGCCATGTGGAAGATTTACTCATGAATGCGCATAATACAAACACTGTAAATATCCCAGCCCAGATGATCTTCCTTCAAAAGGTCTGAACTGTGATCATAACCTGCTTATTTTATCGTCTCTTTTGCTGAGCGCTACTTTGGTACATGGTTATACACTTGTGAAGTCAGAGATGGATAGAAAACTGTCAAACAGTGTTATAAAGTTGAAAACGGATTTAAGTAACAAAAGACGGAGGGTAAAAAAGCCATGGTGGACAGACCAATTAAGTGAACCATGGAATAGGCGATGTGAGGCAAAAAACCCATGGCGTGATGCACATCAGCAACATCAAGCAAGCTTAAAAAGCAAATATGAAAATACATCAAACAACGTTCGCTAGAGCAGTACAAAGGGCAAAAAGACATTACTGGGTCAAGCAGCAAGAAGAATTAATGCCTGTGCACTCAAATGATTCAAAGCAGTTTTGGAAGAAAACTGGGAAAATAAGTACTGGTAATGAAAGATGTAAAGTAATCTCATTTGAAGTGAGACTAAAGGGACGGGTCTATAAACAAGGCTCCTAAGGTTGTCTTGGAAAAGTGGAAACAAAATTAAGAAAGGATGCTAAACCCCCCAGCGGACATAAATGAGACTAACGAAATGCCACAATTTAGTCGACATCCTGATCCAGCCAAGTATAATCACGAGTCGCAGTCTCTAAATGCACCTATTAAGCGATGGGAAGTCACAAATACAATGAGAACTGCAAGACTGGGTAAGGGAGAGGGAATTAATGAGATCCCGCTGGAACTCACAAGAAACACAGTTGCAGTAGACTTCCTCTACAAACTTTTTGCCTTTTGTTTTAGGATTGGAAAGACACCAGAAATATTGCAGCGGGGTATCATCAACCCAATACCCAAAAGTGATACATTGGATCGACGGGGGAATAATCTTGACCCTGACTGTTGTAAAATTATGCAGTTCAGTGTTAAATGCTATGGACTGGACAGAAAGAAAATAAAACATAGTGAACGAGCAAAATGCGTTTAGGAAGGATCGTGACTGCCAAGAGCTCCTAGTGGCGCTAACAAATATAATAGAAACAAGGTGGAAGGAACGCAAGGATACGTATAATAGACTTTGTTGATTTTAGCAAGGCATATGACCGTGTAAATAGGGCGTTACTCTGGCACAAACTAAACATAGTTATATAGCTATAATATGTATCATATGGAATATAAGGAGAAATCTTAGATGCTCTAAAATCACTGTAAACTGATGTGAACTGTTGTGTGCGATTAAGCGACTTTGATACGGAGTGTTGACTAAGCTAGATAGCTTCTTGGTCCTGCCTATCATCGAGTATGGTGCGGCAGTGGGGGACAAAAAGAATTGTCTTGTATAAATACAGTGCATAATAGGGAATGCAGATACTTTTGGGCGTCGTCAAGAGGACTCCAAACGTCGCCACTCATGGAGACTTGGGATGGTCAACCCCTCTTTACCACCAATAGAGCTATGTGATTAAGAAGTGGTGCAGGCTATCCGGTATGGATGAAGCACGAATACACAAACAAACGTATATTTAAGCTGGACATGTCTGCATAAGAACAAGCGAAGCTTGGTACACAGAAACCAGATTTTCTGTCATAAAATGGACCTAAAATGGTTGAGTGACTATGAAACCCCGCACTCTTGGATAAACATTAGAGATGTGATACAATGTTAGCTGTGGGACTTTCTTACCGAAAAATGGCACATGACATTGGCCCGGGAAAGTGCTAGAAGTGGTGTCGGACAAAAGAGGCTAAAGTGTACATACTTGCCAAACATGTGTATGAACCAGAAAAGTACTTGCGAATAGAGATGTTACCCTCCCCCCCCCCCCATCGTATAGAAAGAGGGTGGCATGGCCTAAACAGATTACCAGCTAATAAACGGTTTTGCTTTCTCTGTGAGGACAAAGTGGAGAACGAATCTCATGTGATTTTTGAGTGTGACTTTTACAACGAATTTAAACGGCTATTAGTTGATCGTATGAGTGAAGAAATTTTAAACTAAATAAACTTAAATGAAATGGACAGAATGAGAGCTGTATTTGAAAACCAGGACAGTGATGTCACAAGACTTGTAGCCAAGACCTTATCTAAATGCCTAGAGAAGACAATCATTCTTTTTAAATGTAATTTGAAAAAGTGTATATAGTGAATGTGTCAGAATGTTGATACTGTTTTTCTTTAAAAGTTTAAAAGTCACTCATAACTCGGTAAAGAGTTGCTATGTAAAGCATGTTACTCTTTTAAACATTTATGAGACTATAATAAAATATTTTCTTATCATATTAAACTTTTCTGGAGAGCCTCCAGATAAGCTAATTGATGTATCTTTTGGGCAATCCAGTTGAAATAAATATATTTACAATACATTTATCATATCCTACATGTGTGGGCAGTTCCGGATTGCTGGGCAGCAAATACGGCTCTCTTTCCGGGCAGGCAAACTACAAATATACAAATTTCAGCACCGGAATGAGAACTGGGCCCTTTTTTGTAATGGACACAGGATATCTTTAAAATGAAAACTTCCATTAATGATTATTCGAATATCATATCATATTATACCTGTGTGGAATGGGCCGTGCCGGATTAGTTGGCAGCAAATGCGGCTCTCTTTCCTGACGCCCAAACTACATATTACGAATCTCACCACCGGAATGGGAATGGACATATTTTAATGGGCACAGAATATATTTTTTAATGAAAACTTCTTTTAAATGGCACTGTCTCTAATAGCTCTGTAAAGAGCGGCTGCATTGCATTCTATGTTTTATGTTATGTTTAAACAGTGTGTAACGCAGGTGAGACATTGATAAAATAAAATACCAAAAAACAGTGGTTCGTAATAGGCCACTTTTTGCAGTTTATATTCTCGGAATGTCTCCAATTGTGTAATCGCTGGACACTTCTTTGAAAATATCTGAGGATTACCTGTTAGTATTGTAATAAAATGTATCTGTATGTATTGGTTCCATACATAGCAATTTTGTGTTAAGTAGGAAACACCTATCTGTGATTACTTTACAGTGTTCCGCCCTTAGGAAACTACCTTGCAGTGAATGATATAAAATTATTTGCATATATGTACTGGATTAAATCACAATGCAAGAAATTTTATGTCCAGTTGGAAAAACAATTACTTAGCAGTATTGAATACTGTGCACCGGGGCTGGATAATCTCCCTTTCTTCTCAAACGCTGCGTTGAAGAACTTGGCCAACAAATGGCTGCGAGAGTGTCATCGGTTGTTATACCTGAGGTATGTTTGTGAATAATGTTAGCCATGCTCAAGACACGATGTTGCTTAATCCATCAGTAAAGAGTCTAGGAAAACGTTTTGCGAATTGTCTATATCTGGGTTGTAAATTTGCTTAAAAGGTGGTGGTGCCCATCCTGTTCATGGTTGACCGCCCACATCTTGTGGTCACTTTCCATGACCCTCACTTTTTCTCCATAGATTTACATGGGGAATTAGCAAATATTAATTTAACATCTCTATACGTTGTCAAATAAGCATTACACCTTTCGTTTTTATCATACATGGGTGTGTTTGAAAGATAATAATCCGTACTTCAGGTAGATTAGAAGAGGATAATTCCAAAAATCGTCCTCATATGCAGGGTGACACTTTCAGGCTCACTGTAATGTTATGGGCTATGCTGATCCACCTGACCTCAAATGGCATGAGTTGCTAGCTGTTACAAACATGCATCATGGGAACGAATGGCTGTGTGTCAAGAAATTAAACCAACCCAGATCACCCCTATTGCTAGCGTTTTCCAGACGAGCACTATATTGTATATTACACTATCGTTTAATTCGCCCTCTTTCAAACTCTTTGCTGAATCTTCTATAAAACTTGCTGTGGAAAGCATAAATTTGTATAGCGTGTGGTCATATTCTGGTGTTATCACTTCCTGGGGATCTAGATGTTGGAATTTGTTTGAGTTTTCAAAGGGTCAGTATCGCAGAAACTGATTCAATGGATCACTACTTTGTAAAGGTATATCTAGTGGCTTAACTGACTTGTGTCAGGTGATAGGATGATCGGTCGTCAGTCGTTTTTAAACTTGGTCGGGGTGTACCTTGGATAACTCTCCACCAAGTTTGTTCAAATGTTCACACCCCGTTGATTTTGATATTTATCATGATTTGTTTTGTTTATTTTGGGGGGAAATCTTTTTAAAATCTCCAAAACCACTATGCCAATGACAAATTACTTTGAAATTGTATGGGGACACTTTCGGGGACCCCACATACCATACTGTATTTTATTGCAAAGGTGACGCTGAATTTTTCATGGATATTTGTGTGTTATTGCAAATTTAGACTTTTCCCTACCAGTCCTTCATATTACGCAGAAACTTTGTTGAAGTGTTCCTTGTGGAAGGGTCAGACAAACTGTTACTACGCGGTGTTACTATGGATCCCTGATTGTTAACGAATTTGACAATTCAGGTACTTATTGGTTAATATATATATACATATATATATGTATATATATATATATATATATATATATATATATATATATATATATATATATATATATATATATATTAGTGCATACATTCCTATTGATTATTATGTAAGTCAAAGGGGACTGTAATGATAATTTACCATTGAGGCAGGACTTTGACGTTTTACCAAGTACTTACATATGAGGGTTGTGATGACAGCCTTCAAGAAAAGTGACTTTGACCTAATTCTAAAGGTATCAGAATCACTTAAGATTCAGATCACATCCAAATCTGTTTATTCGAAAAAATGCATTCTTACTTACATGAGTAATAGTATTACATAATATCATAACTGTCAATATATGTTTAATAAAAGAGAAATACAATGATATGTCGAGAGACCCGATTAAGGATTTGTACAACCCTCTATCATTGGGGCCACCTTCGAATAATGTTATTAGAAGACACACCACATGTGTATAAACTAAGCCTGGTACTTGTAAACTTAAATACAATAATAAACATTACAAGGGTGTTTGATCAGAAATCATAATTGGCATGTAGTAACAGATATAACATATTCGAATGGTACAGATTGATGTCAGAAAAAATAAATAAATTTCGAAAAACCATCATATGAGTAGGTCAAAAAATTTGTCCTTGATAAAAGCTAATATTTCATTCAATCCGTTTGGCACGTAAAACCAGGTGGAAATTTTGACGGTAAGTCTGGCCGGAACAATTTGGTGAGGAATATCACGGTGTCTGGTGGCATAAGGATGGGTGATATAGGTTGAGTGCCAAAGATATTCATGAAATGTTGCGGTATATCGTCTGGAATATACATAAAATAAAATTTTAAAGCTCTTATGAGGCAATCATTGTTTTCCTTTCTGAAAGATGTTAAGCTCTCAACGACAGATCAACAAATAGTATTGAAATAGCAACAAACGAGAACACAAAATATTATTCTGATCAGATACATTCTTGGGATGTAAGATTGGGCTGGAATCTCCATCTCCAAACATGCCAAAGTAACTGATCAGCCAAGGTAATATGTCGGTGAATCGGCTACAGTCGTACTCTAATTTTAGAAACATATCAAATCGTGTCAAAGTAAATATTGTGAAAGTTAATATGAGGTATGTAAGCCCTGACGGTACTATGTTTTTAAAGAACGCCAAAAATACAAAATATACCTGTTGAAACTATGTAAATTTTGATTTGTCATATGTTTGGTACAGACTGGACCAAAGTGGTTTTCTTAAGCGGAAAACCATGCTATGTGATGGAATGTAACAGGGTGAACAACATTTACACTTTTCTCTAAGAGTTACCCGATTACCGAAGACTAACAATTCCAACAATACATAGTATTCCGGAAGCATTTTAAAAATAAATAATCTAATCATGAATGGGCTACTCTAGTGAGCCTCTTACTTTTTTCGGGTACCTGAAGGCGAAATTGTTGTTACAGATGCTGTGTATTAAATAGCTATAAATTTTGTGTGACATAATTTCGCGTCTCTTACACAATGAAGTTAAAAACTGTCACAGTGATAAGATTGAGGCGTCTGTACAAAACCTTGATTGGAGATAAAAATTAAGTGGCTACAGTTGGCTCTTGACCGTTTCATTCGTGTAAGTGTTGAAAGGTCATGTATAGATTTAACAGACATTACTCACATTTAGAAAAAGTCAACTTTGCCCTATAATGCAAAGCATAATCTATTTCTTTTCTGCATTTTTATCTGCTCAAGTCTGTTCTCTTTCCCTAAATTAAATTTAGTTGGCGTAACTGTCATCTGGAACCCGGTAATTGAAGAAACGTCTGACAGTTTGCGCGCCAAGCAACAATGTCAGAGAATCACTCGTGAACGAATTCAGATTCAGCTGACGCCTAGTCACCGTTATCATGTCAGATGCGGTCTTGCCACCTTGAGAGATGGATGATATCATTTAGCATTATGTGCTCAACTGTGCTTAGAGCGTTATGTCCATGTTGAGGTTATTTTGATAAAACCACGTATCTGTTTAATCCGACGATAAAAGTATTCTTTACACAGCGATAATGTAGATATATGTTGCTCACTAAAAGGGTCAAAATGATCAATTGAGAATTTGTTATTATTGACTCTTCACAGAAAATCTATGAAAAGATGTATGTTTTCTGTACTGCGTTTTATTGAATAGTAATGATCTTGCTTTGGACGAGAAAAACTATGAAAACGTTTTGGCGCCAATAAGAAATAACTCAAAGTTTTCTAAGCAAGTCTCCAATCAGACCCCCCTGGTTAAGTAAATCTTCATATTTGAGATCAAGCAAACAGATTAAATCATCTGTTGAGACTGAAACGGAACATTAAGATTTATGACAGTGCAATTTAAAACAACTCAACATTACAGTCTGAAATGTCGATATTAAAGAGATTTATGTAATCATAAATTACGAGCAAGTGTTTATATCAGAACAAAAATGGCATAAAACTGCCCTATTTTGTTTTGTATTTATGGGTAGGCGACAGCGGATGTCTGCAGGCCAGTGCTACATCTGTATGGAGAGATTGTAAAAGATAGGTAGACTACACAGCGTGAGTATTCATGTGCCCGTGTTGACCTTTTGTCGCCCAGAATAGACTTCAAGTCATCACATTTACAACTGTACTCGTTGGGCTTCTGGCACTTCCCAAGGATAATATTGACACAGTAAATATCCTACTAAGAGGAGCACTTGTAAATCCCTTCGAACTGTTTAAAAAGATGGAGAACATTTACTTTGATCAATAAAGCAGAAAGCAGTTAATTTATACGCCAAACGTTTTTCTGTAGGCTTTGATGCAATATCTGGGTGTATACCGCAGAAAGATTATGGAGGTGTTACGTTTTGTACAGCACATTGACAGACGGTTACTTGCAGCTGTGTTGCTTACGTCTTATAGACAGACACACCAGCATCTGTGTTGTGTACATTATCTTTATCACTTGTGTTGCATTAAAAAATCCTTTTTTTAGTCTTTTTTCCAGGTGGCGTAAAGGCCACAGAAACACACACTATGTTACAATTTTAGCAGTTCTGACATGTGTGTTTTGTAAAGGTATTGAGAACTGCATCGTGGGAAATCTGGTGGTTGTCAATATGTTATCACACAACAACTTCTTTCATCTAGAGCAAGTGTGCCAAGTTGGCCTAAGATGTTATTGACCCCTTTCGCTATGTATTCATGAATATTCAGTTATTATGCACTTCGGCTTTGTTTTCATCTATATATCATACAAAAACAATACCTGGCAATAATGAGCAGCTAAATTCCCCCGACATCTGTTTCATTCAAAAAATAGACACAAGAAATACCTGTATGTAAACTATGGCACGTGGGCCTTAGTTAAAGATAATCGTGACATAATGAAAGCAAAAGCCAATCTTCGTACTGGATTCAAAGCAGCTTATTGGCAGCTTGGTGTCTTTAGCGGTAAGCTCATGAAAATCTATTATGGTCATAGTTTGTCAAAGTATAACCAAACTGAAACTGACGACCACGTTCACTCAGTAAGCAATATTCAAAATAGCAGGCCTATGTAGGGAAAACCACGAGCAAGAAAAAGTCTAAATCTGACGGGTATAAGCGTTAGCACTGCAAAAAACTTAGTTTAGTTTAATCAGTACATATTATATTACGAAGAAAAGGAAAATTACGAGAATCAGCTAACAAAGTTTTCTCTGTAACAGAAGATCAAATTAAATGGCTCTTTAGACAATAGTTTTGCCATCAGTAAATGAATTAAATAATTTGGTATTTATATATAGACGAGACAGGCCAATAAACTTTAAAGAGAAGTCCTGAAAGGTGGACCACCTCTTGGTTAGTCGCCGGGCTTTTGAAGTGTGATGTCATTCCTTATGGTCATGTGACAATTAACTATCTCTCATCCCTCTAAGGCAGGGTACCACTGGCTGAGGCGTTGCTCACTTCCTGCCCTGATACGAAACTGTATGCACTGGTCTGCCCCATGTATATAAGTTGTATTTTGTATTGTATTGTTTTTTTACAATATACCAATACAATACAAATACACACATTATATATATATATATATATATATATATATATATATATATATATATATATATATATATATATATGTGCATGTATATATAAGGTATTTTTTGCATTGTATTGGTATATATATACCTGTTTAGGCAACATCAGTCTTCTTTCCCTGTAAGATTCAATGCAGTTTAAAAACTGAGAGCCAACATATTGTGGTAGGAATAAACGATGACATATATAATATTATCATCTTCCCAAATACGTACAAGAGTTCCATTCCCCGCTCTTCTCCGCGATGAATACCGGTCCACAGGAAAGCCAGCAACACGGCGACAAAGCTTACATTGAACTTACAGACGTAAAGGACCCTCATACCAAAGCCCATAACGATGGCTACACCGGTCCCTTTTAAATAAGCAAATATGTTCGTCGTAAAAGTAAAGGTGTTTATCCATGAAGGATTTCATATGCTGAAGCGAGGTTTCCCTCTTATTTCTAGGCTAATTATCAAACTTGCTTTGACCAACGTAGTTTCATTAAGTTTTTGGTCACAAAGATGACCCTTGGATCCCTATAACATGATGGGAAGCTGGTTACTTATAACAAACGGGAGTAGCTTTCTTGGATAGTATAACATGAGGGGAAGTTGTTTACCACGATCTCCTGTTAGTATGGTAAGGTTTTTACCTCGACCTTATGATATGGCGTGACCTGTATGCTCTGTCTCTATAACATGATGGGAAGTTCTTTAATCAGACCTTATAACATGACGGAACATTGTTTACTTGCACCTTACAGCATGACAGGAAGTTGGTTGCTCGGAGTTTATAACATCCGTGGACGTTGGTTAATATCACCGTATTACACGACATAATAGTAATACATGGTTGATCTTTCTCTGCTATATATTGATAGTGAACATGGGTTTCCTGAAACAGATGATGATGTAGTTGTCTTACTCACATCTTATTTGGGAGTGCATATTTCTTAAAAGATTATCTTGTGATTTATGGGGAAAGAAAGAGACCTCTTTGAACTTTGGTTTCTGTGGTGGCTGAATTCTTTCATACGTGATGGCCATTATGAAGATGAATTCTCCTGCGGTGTCCCATGTTTTACCTTCTTTCAAACATCACGCACAAATAAACTGCTCGCCTGGTGAAACTGGTGGGAATAGACACATAAAACATAAGTGTTTTAGTTTAAAAAAAATCAGCTTTGTTTGTAACATTTATGACAAGTTTAGAAGTATAGTATCTAACGCCTGGAAAAAATATCAAAGAAAAGCCCTTAAAGAGGTTCCAACGGTCAGAATCTATTTTTATCGTGTTTAAGTGAACTCGATGTGTCTACTTTCTTTCTGACCATTTCGAACAAAACAAATTTCAATTTTCATATCATCGTATGTATACAATATCTAATGCACTTCTACTTTATATCATAAAAAGGATTTAATATTCGCATTACTTCTCGTTCCACAAGCAACTTCCGTGAGGAAAATAAATTATATTTCTTTTAACAACGATACAATCGTTTTCCCCTAGTTTTGCCATGTTTCAGGAACCGAGCACAGAAGTTTTAAGAAAACGATTAACGGGCACTATATGCATTATTGTGTGTAAAGTGGTTTTCCATGAGTAATGTTTAAACTCCAAATTGCAAATATCTGGGGTAAACGTCGTGTTGCTGTGATAGTGCACGTATAATCCCCACACCATGATCCAATAAACACACTCCAATGTTTAAAAAGCAGCACAAAAGTTAATCTTGATCGATCGACTTTCTGATCTATCGAAATAAGATTCGTCGGTTGGGTTTTCATTTCCCTCTGCACAGAGAAGCATTTGTATGAAAAATGAAAGACAACCGTGACCTGGTGTAATTTAATTGTACTGATTAGTCAATCAGGTATGTTCGGGATGGGAACCGAAACTGAATTTCCGAGCCAGTTTGACACGTATAGCATGAACCGGGTTTCGAGGGAGCCCTAGAAGTTGTTGATAAAAAAGTTGGGAAACTATTTTTTTTTTGCATCATTGCATCAAAAAAGATTCACAAGCCAAAACCTTTAAAACGTTATTGCTTTTTTGTATTGAATGGTCATTTACTCGTAGGTTTAATATATATAATATCTAAGCCAAACTTGCCCTTCAATTTCGTTGGAGGCAAAAAATTTAACCTCCTACAATGTAAGCAGTATAATTATCCTAATGGAAGGAAATTCCAGGCTTACAAACAAATCTTGCACAGTCTAGGTTTTACTCTAAAACTCCATATTTTCCATTCATGTTGTATTGTCACGATTTCTACATTCTTCAGTCCGAAAGTAAAACTAATCAATTAGCAGATAATTGTGGTTATCGTAGAAGAATCTAAATGCTCGAAATAAACGAAATTCACTTAATAAAGAGTAAAAGGAGTGAGACAATTATACAATAAATATGAAGAAAATTAACCAGTTGAAATTTTGACACATCCACTTGAATCAACCCGACATATAAAAATACAAGCTTTGTATACTGACTGTTATCAAAACTGTAGTCACTTGATTTTTAGCCATGTGTGTGTGTGTGTGTGTGTGTGTGTGTGTGTGTGTGTCTGTGTGTGTCTGTGTGTGTCTGTGTGTGTGTGTGTGTGTGTGTGTGTGTGTGTGTGTGTGTGTGTGTGTGTGCTATTTGTAACTCTCGGGACATATCAAATCAGATTGTAATTAAGTTGTTTTTGAGTGTTGGGATTTCATCGAATATTCAAGCACTTTCAATTAGATCTGCATGACCTAGATTTTACATAATGGGCAGCTAGAGTTACTTGGATTTCAATTAAAAGAAAGAGTACCGCGGGCAACTTTGAGCAAGGAAAAGTTGGCAAATTATGCACGTCGATAGGCTCATTCAAATTTCTGACATAATTTCATAAATGTTCGTGTATATAAGTACAAAATGTTGTATTTACGACGGTTTTATCCGGTCGTTTTGAGTTTCATTTTAATCACATTGCGTGCAGATGATGTATTCACGTATAAAACAATATTGGGGGATTATTTAGCCAGTGCATAGTTTTCTCGATGTACGCATTTGTATACAATTTTCCCCAGAACCAGGGGGTGAATATCACAAGTTACAAAAGAATAGTGGATTGCATGAATGCCTCTTTCTACGAATATAAAAGGGGTTGATGACTTGGACGCTTGAATTTTAACACAATTGCATGCAACTTAAAATGGAACACAATCCTTCAGAAAATCAATGCCAGAAAGAAGCTGACTTTTGTAAAGTTCAGGCTGGAATCATGGGTACACTGACATTTCACGCAATGCGTTATTGTTGACAAGACAATGTTTTCCAACATAGCAGCACGATTGTTCGATTGATGCAAGAATATCGTCGATGCCGATTTTCAGGTAATATTGGCATGATTTGAATATTTATGAATGCTATTCTTTCGCCATGCACCACTGCAACATGTACAACTTCAAATAACAACAGCGCAATTTGTCAAAAAAGTGTAGTATTTTGCAATACTCAAATTGTAATAAAATTGTTGAATTGTAAATTAAACATAAATTATTTTCTCTGAACTTAAGTCAAAGTAATGAGTTGTTCACGGACCAGGATAACATTGGTTAATAAGACGATCTACAAACAAAATGTTTTGATATTTATTTGTAACTTTGCTTCGTCAATTGAAAGAGATCATACATATTTTTGGAACTATTCCTCCCTACCTGTTTCTACCCATGTCTTTAACGCAGCACGGTATGATAAAATATTGTTTTCTTTTTCTACTTGATATCAGTACGTTAAATCGAAACTATTTGGACATATACTATATCGCCATTCTCTGATTCTGGGAAGTATCTATTAGAAAGGCGAGACGTCTCCTCAATACAAACGATGATAACTGCAGCATTCATTTTGATACAAAGCTTACCTGTATTTGCATTTTGTAAACTCTCGCTATATAATACACGTATGCCTTTGGCCTATATTATTAGCTCAAACTTTATTAAATATAAATTCGATCAACTCTTTGTTCTAGCGTGCAGCGTTGGTCACGTGGATGACACCATACACATCTGCCATGGTGCGTTTAGCAGACGAAACGTTTGCCAGCGTTCGATTATCTTTTGTTTGCTTAAGAGTAAGAGCTGGCGAACGTTGTGTTCTATTGACCTTGGCCCTGCAGCTGAGGTCTCTCCATAATATATAACGCACTAGTTATCCCAACAAAATTATCGTAGCTTATGATAAATGAACAGTGTTACCATAATGTATTACAAACGACTTCAAATTTTGTATTTCAAATTCCGCTCGTATTACTAATTCATTCTGATAACATTTTGCTACACTCCACAAATTATTTCTGTCATGTAGGACATTCAGTCTGGACCAAATAAAGTTTCTAAAATATATTACGGACAGAACTCTGACTTAGCGCAAGCTCGGAAAACGGTGTTAGAATTTAATTCCGGAGCAATACATGTAAAGGTGGTGACGGGATCCCGGAGAGTCAGTGCAGGTGTTTGGTCATCACTTTTATGCGATTTCTGGCTGAAATGTTGTACCTCCAATTTAAATCATGCTCTATGTTTAAATAATCACATCGGACTGCTACATGCTTCTTTACGTCTGTCATCTCTGAAGCCGTGGAGACAATTATCAAGGGATAATTGAAAAGTGCTGTACAGTTTCCCCTTTGCTGACCCCATAAATTAGCTGCAGATGGTAGTATGTACTCCCATTGCAGTTTAGTACATGATGTCGTAGAGCAACTAAATGAAAACTTTACTCGAATTGGGATCACTTCTTTGCCCATAAATTACACATTTTCATTCAACAGATATCGTGTGGAAATCACTAAAAACATTAAAGTGCATCATTACTTATCTAAATGTAGTCGTCGTCTTAACTGAACTTAGCGAGGAGTTATCATGAACATCTTCAGAATGACCAACTAGCAGTATGGAACCACATACATTTTTTTTCAACCATAAAATTGCCATTTACTGCATAAACAGCTTTGATCATATTGCTTAATCACTGTTGCAGATAGTTCTGCTCTTCGCTAAATAACAAGTCCGAATAAAATCACGTGAAGAAACTGCTCGTGCAGACTACTTTCTGTTGCATTAAACCAATGGAATATATATACTTCGTTCAGTTAAACTGAAGCATTGAAGCTGAAATATACTGCAATTGGAAGGTTGTGATTTTGAATTGCCCGTGACAATAAGAGAATGACACTTTGGGTATACTGCTCAAAGAGGAAGTGACTCCAAATCTGCTGAGCAAACAAGCAACTGACTTTTAACCTGATGACTACCTATGACCTCCTCTTGTGTTTTCCATAAACATTTCATCATAATTTGACCCTAAAGGATCCCCAGTCTCAGGTACGGACTGGAACAAAGGGCCAGGATCCAGTGTGTCTGTACAGAACCTAGGAGCCAGAGGCAATAATGTTTCATCCAGAAAATGAGGATGCTTGAGAGAGAAGCGTTCAAACGCTTGTGTAACCAACCCGATTTCTCGAATATGACAGCCGCAGCGACTCGGTGATTCTGCCGTTTTAGAGACGTGCATACTCCACTGTGCTTCGCGCAAATGAACAATATACAGAAAGTTTGGTTGAATGCTGGTCAAGAAATGTGTTCATCGAGTGCGGGATTTTTGTCTCATGAAATAAGATTTTGTGCATGTCATCTGCTTTCCTTTTGCATTGCCCATTACGACCAGTGGAGGGACTTTATACAGGATCACTGACCCTTCTCGCGACTACTCATACCTTTTCTTCGACATTTTTCCACTTTGAGTTTATCACTGAGAAGCTTATGCAACTTCATATTAAATATTAGTCAGACTGATTTTGCGTGACTAAAGGTGTTGACAGCTGCATTTTCTGTTCGATGACTGCCCGGGTCTATGTTCAAGCGCAGAGAGCTGATCGCATATAATTCGGGAAACGATTTCCAAGGAGAATGCTACATATTGTACAGTGGACAAAGCGTTGTAAGTTACGTCCCGTGGGTTCACCTTAAATAAACTAAACTTAGTTAAACCCCATATAACACTGTGTAGATATCCATAATTCGTCATATCAAACAAAGTACGAGTCCCTTCTGTCAACAAGGAAAACTGTTGCTATCAACAAATTGACCATATCATATTCACAGAGAAAAATTATAAATTCAGGGGATCAAATGCAAATACAAATGCAAAGTTGGAATGTGAAACACAAACCGACAAGACTAATTCCAATGCAGAAACAAATCTTATTCCTCATGTTAGAAATGCTGGCCAAATTACTATTTTTTTTTTTTTTTTTTTTTTTTTTTTTTTTTTTTTAAGTCGCAGTAGGTAACGCGAGGTGTATAATTGTCCAGAAGAGACATAATGCAGTAGGGTTGTAACAGTCTTTGTCCTTGCTTCATTTCTCTTGAAATCTGCACTTCAGCTCAAAGTACGACAGTGGCTGCGAAACGTTTGACCTTATGTTTAGAAAAGTATAACTAATTTTGAGGTACAAATGAGGTCAGGTATTACTGGAGCACTTGTTATAACTTAATTTGATCGTTCTCTCAAATCAGAAGTTGAAATTAGCTGATGCGAAAGTGTCTGCTACGTACCAATGTATGATATTGCTTGCAATGCCTTTACTTTCAGTGCAAAGGTGTTTATGATTAAAGTCTCTTGACAGAAACATTTTGACTCTCTGTAGAAACCCACGTCTGACAAACCGTTGCACCAATTAATGTGCCGGTAAATCCTGAGGATTAGGCGAGACGCTTAATTTACGCTTGTTCAGTTTCTCTGCCCCCAATTGCGCGGGGGGGGGGGACACATACCTTCTTAACTGCACCTCAATTAGTCAGTTCACCAATATGAGTCCCATGGGGTGAATCAGTCTTTTTTTCTCTGCCGCTATTTGAATGCATTGATGTTTCTAGTAAACACAAAAATGAAATGAAATTTTCAGCCGCGCATCCACCGTTGCAAGAAAAAGTGAAAAAAATGACCACTAGTCAAGAAAAAATTCAAATTACCGATCGCATTGGTTTTGACAGCCATGAAGCGGCTCCTTGTTGGCACAAAATCAAAAATGACAGTCAAACTTTACTAAGCTTCAACTCTTTTCTGATGGTGAAATATTATAAAAGTTTAAAACTGAATATAGTCTGTCCCTAGACGAGTTATGAGCTTCAAAGAACGCCGAGAAAAGTGATCGACTGAGTGCGCATATCCAATCAGATCTGCTGTGGAACTTTTGGTCAGATCGGTCCCTGAACGCACCATCAATTCAGGTCTACGAGGAAATAGGTGGCATTTGAAATTAGCGCTCCCTGTCGACAGGTTTGCTTGGGAAAAATATGAGTTAAAGTGCCTTACCTGACCTCTGTTGTGGGCGATTCAGATCTAGCTGCAACTAGTTTCTTGACCTTGACTTATACTGTAGTTTTTTTCTGTCAATTGACTATCAAACGCTGGTTGTAAATATTAGCTGCTTCGACTTGAAGAACAAAAGGTCTTCCACTCATCTCAAGGGTGGTGCCCTGACAGTTCATGATTTCCCTTTGCGTGGCAGGCCCAGTGAAGCGTGTTAGGTGGTTTGCCAAAAATCAAAACCTTTACGAATAACCTCTTTGTTCTTATTATTTTTACAGCTTTGGGTCTCATGGTTTTAATTTTCTTGCTCTGGCCTGTGAAAATGACTTTGAAGACGTACTTGTCAAAGTTCATGAATTATTTCGACTGTGGGTATTGTCCATTATGCAACAAGGGCATTTTATACTGTAAATACAATATTCTAATTCTATGCGCTGTTACTCTAGTAATAATATATTAACATTAATATTTTCACTAACGCCCATTAAAGTACAATAGATATGACACGGCTCTTGTAAGGCAAATACTACAGAAGGAATAAAATAAAAACACCTCCTCTTGAGTGGTCAAGCATTCTGAGATGATAATGCCCCGGCTTTTGGAAAAAGTGCAATGGCCAAAAGATGAGCTTGATCAGGGGATACTCATCATAGTAAGGCTGAAAAGAATTCACAGTAAAACTAAGTGCTAAGGTTGTCAACCACACCATCTTTGTTAGCGTACTTTGTTCTCACATTTGTCGGGAAATGAAGCTGCAGTTAAATGAGATAAATTTTGATGCTCAACCAGAGTGGCTGGGCATAAAAATCGTTTTAAACATATGAAAAATACAAATATCTCACGTGATGAAGAATGCACCTTGCAAATACGCCAGCAGAGAGACAGTATATGTTACAAACATCTAATACTGATTCACTTTTTGCGGCATCCTGTAATTTAGCCCATGAGAGAGATGAGATCTCTTGCCAGTCTCAAACACGCTTTAATTCACCTTGTGTGGAGCCAAACTGCTAATACATAGTCTTATTGATACGTTTACTACTCATACCATGGATAGCATTGCGTCTCAGTTTCTATACCACAATAACCAATAGCTACTTCTTTTTGAAATTCACTGCAACATGCTGCATTTCTCCTCGCTATACTACTGCTCTGTTACTACTAGTCGTAGTACAACTACTACTACTACTACTACTAAGAAGAAGAAGAAGAAGAGGAAGAAGAAGAAGAAGAAGAAGAAGAAGAAGAAGGAGAAGAAGAAGAAGAAGAAGAAGAAGAAGAAGAAGAAGAAGAAGAAGAAGAAGAAGAAGAAGAAGAAGAAGAAGAAGAAGAAGAAGAAGAAGAAGAAGAAGAAGAAGAAGAAGAAGAAAGTCTACCCCTTTACAACGGGGGCACCGATGAAGCGTGGCTAATTCATCGCGCGTCTAGAATATTTACAATGATAATGACCAACATAATGTACAGCTGTTTACCTGTCCGTGTGGTAAAAAGTGATTAGGGTTGGGAAAAACACATTTGTTACTCTTTACGTTGCAATTCTGAAAATTTGGAAGTTCCAGGTCTGAATTTTCTAGATGGACGTAATTCAATAAGAACCAGAGCACAACCAGGACAATTGTGGTGAGCTAAATTAACTTTTGAGAACAATTTTTTTTGTCACCAGATTCACAAGACAGCCTGCATAGGCTCTAACCACCCATTTTGTCGACCCTAGTGCTCTGGTGTTACATAACAAATTTAATCCATGCAAGAAGTTCATAATTCGAATAGACATTATTCCAGAATAAAAACATCTACTAACAAAGATACCAATACCACCAGAAGGCCTTTACCATGTTGGACTTGGTGTGAGAAATGATAAAATTTATGAACAGGAACCAGTAGCTCGCAATCTTCTCCTTTCATAGTTTTCAATAGCACAAAAATTTCATGTCCAAATACAAAATGTTGTGTTTCACTGGCATCAAGCTTACAACTTATGTCACAAATGTTCTATATTATACACAAGACATGAGAAAGGTCAGGTGCAACTTTGTTAAACACCGGAAGGCTCGGCCGAGAGGGAGATCACGGTTCAGTCTTTCGGCAACTTTCCGACCCAGAATACTCTTGGTCCCTTCTGTTAGACACAGATTGTCTCTACGAAGATACAGGTCTGTGTTGTCCAGGTATGCAATCTGGGGACTCTGGAGACAAAGTTGGCAGACACATTCGTTCAGTTCGGCTGAGCGTTGTCATAGACCAGCAGTTCTCATAGATGGGTACAGGGAAAACGCCCGTATCATAGGGGCTTTCTCTTTCCTTTTGATACTTTCCATGGAATCTTTAGACAGGGCATTAATCCCATGGTCATCTTCATTGACAATTCTCTCCAGTCTATCAGTGATACTTTCAATCCGTGCACTACTATAGCAGACGTCTAGAGCATCAACGCTATTTCGTCTACACCGATGAGCCATCCCACGCACATTCTCGGATCCGCACATCCGGGAATCTTAGTTTACATGCCCGCGTTACTCGGTGAATCTCCCAGAAAGCGTCTGTGGATACCCATTCAATGTATGCTTAGCGTTACCCGAAAACCAGCGCTAAAACCCTAAGTTATGATCGTGAAAATTTCTCCAATTCTTTATTCAGTAGCAGAATTCGGCAAAATGATGCCGCTTTCAGAGTTATTTTGTTGATTTGAGGTCGACAACATGGATATAATTTGGATAAAAATGTCTAATTTTACATGGGACTATATGCGATGTGGAACGTGTTTTCACAGGGCCCGCTTATTTGCATAACAACAGCAGTCAGCTGATAAGCAGCTTATGACGCGTTGGTGGATCCGAGAATTGGAGCTGCCAAGGATAACAAGTCATGGCTTACCTTGTGTATGCCTTGGACTGTTGGCTTTTGAGACAGCTTGACTAGGTTTATTATGCACACCCAGGTTGCGAACAACTGGGATTTTCTGACCCACAGGCAAAGGATTAGGGGATATAACCTTGTATCCATGACTAGTTCTGGCATCTGATGAT
>OZ026630.1:27304736-27334736 GCA_964020975.1 Hermodice carunculata
CTGGTAGTTACCTTTGGCATGCTTCGTGTGGCATGTGGTTGCCGGCTAGACAGATTGGCATGTGCAATGTTCAGTTCAATACATTTTTCATTGTACTGCTGTTCAAGCTTTTTGATGCTGGTTTGTAGAGCTGCAGTCATCTTGTCCAGTATTATTGGGGTGGGACTGTTCATTGGGGGCTGGAGTCGTGACTCAAGGCTGTTGATCACGGTTCCGAGGATGTCGATTTCTTCGTCTTTATTCATAAGCTCTTTGCCAAGTGTATTATTTTCTTTTTCGAGCGTATTGCGTGTTGTGTCAATACTGTTTTTCTTCAGTTGATCTCTTTCTTTTCTAATTTTGTCCAGGGCCTTAATGTTCTGTACAATCTCATTTTTGCTTATGACTGATGTTCTTGTTGAGTTTTTCAATTTGCTCATAACGTAAACTCTCCTCCAGTCGAGAGCCAGCTAACTCTTCCCTCATTTGTTCCCCTTCCGATTTGAGCTTAAGGATTTGGTCTGTGGCCAGAATTAAGTTTTCTTGTAACTTTGTCATTTTTTCTTCCAGGGCCAAACTGGTTGACAGTAGCATGGTCTCACACACATAGGTATGCATGCTTGAACTAGAGTTGTGTGAATTCTGGGCCTTGGTATGAACTGTATCAGCCCAGGGCTCCCTGACCAAGCAGTGTCTGGGACTCAGTAAACGATTTCATTATTATTATTATTATTATTATTATTATTATTATTATTATTATTATTATTATTATTATTATTATTATTATTATTATTATTATTATTATTATTATTATTTTATTATTATTATTATTATTATTATTATTATTTTATTATTATTATTATTATTATTATTATTATTATTATTATTATTATTATTTTATTATTATTATTATTATTTTATTATTATTATTATTATTATTATTATTATTATTATTATTATTATTATTATTATTATTATTATTATTATTATTATTATTATTTATTCGTGCAAGATATACCCCATTTACATCGGGGGCGCCACTGTCGGGGTACCAACAGTGGCGCATCCAGTATATCTGTACAGCCATACAATCTGAAAAAAGTATACAGACTTATGAACATACTTAAGAACCACCAGGCATATGAAATAGAAAAATGGAGCTTCTACGATGTGGGTCCCACATGGCCTTCCACTTGTAAGGTTGATCTACGGCGACTGAGGGCTAAAATGAGAAATTGTCTGCTACAGTCGTCAAATATCTGAAATGCACATTTGCTGTGTGACTTCGCAACATCACCAATTAAAAATTTCATTTTGTTAATTAATGAAGAGGCCATAAACTCTTCCCATAAGAAACTAAGGCCATTCGCCAATAACTGCGCTTCAATTTTATAAAATAGATCAGACCGAATATCTGCATAAGTAGAACATGAGAAAAATACATGGAAAATGTCTTCCCTGTGTGAACCACATAAATATCATGAACTATCACGGACACCCCACCTCTCTTGGTCGTTATTGAGACCTAGCGTAGCAGTACATGCCCTAAATTTATTTCTGACGCCATTAAAATCTCTTATGTTTAACATATAATTTTCCAATGATGTGTCAGTTTTGAACGTTTTGTACAATTCAAGAGTGGGAAATTCGTCTAATTGGTTGAAAAAATCCAGTTTCCATGCTTCGGTCTGCAAATGACTAAATCCGGACAACCAGTCACCATTCTCGGAGTAAAATGCCCAATTCATTCCAGCGTAATTTAGGATGATTTTGATCTCATCGCAATATGGCCATGATGAACTCTGGCCCTGCTCGAAGCGTTTACACATTTCCTTAAAAACAATATTACACAATCTCTGGCTATCAGTTATGTGTTTCAGGTAATTAAAATATTTGATTCTACACTTATCGGCCTCAAGTGACAACGGCAACCAGCCTAGATCGCCAATGGTTGCAAGATATGCAGGGCTAGCTTTTATCCGAAGAACTGAACAAGCCAATTTGTACTGAAATGACCGTAACAGTTTTTTACTGGTGCGTGTATTCTCCATCCAAATACCACACCCATGTAATAGTGACGGCAACGCGACGTGTCTGTATCAAGTGTTTCCAAAAGCTATCCTGTTAATATCATCATGCTTTGCAAGAATGCTTGTGATGTACCCTCTTAATTTCCTTAATTTAGGACCTAGATACTCCTTAACATGCGTCAAATCTGATAACGCTCTGGAAAAGATTATACCAAGATATCTGTACGTATTGGCTTCTTCAATCCGTGAGTTTCCTAGGACCCACTTCTTGAGAGGGTCTACTCTTTTACCAATTATTAATATTTTTGATTTCTTTGAATTGAACTTTAGACCCCATTTAACAGCAAAATTATCTGCAATAAAGAGCATTTTACAGAGTTGTATCTCGTTTTTTGCCAACAGAACAACGTCGTCAGCATACAGCAATGCTGGTATCAGCCGATCTGCACAAGAAACACCTACATTTTCTTTAACTTTGCCACCAAATCTGTCATTACCGTTGAGAAAAGCGTGGGCGAGAGGGTGCAGCCTTGTTTTACGCCATTTATTGTGTCGAACCAAGATGTTTTTAAAAGTCCAAAAATCACTTTGTTTTCAACTCTATCATATAAATTTCGTAAAAGTCTCCAGGCTTTTCCCTGTACACCAAGGTCCCATAAGTTACAAAATAGGCGGTTTCTAGACACCGTATCAAATGCCTTGGAAATATCAAGAAAGGATAGCCAAGTCTTTTTGCGGTCATCCTTCCTCATACTGCATATACCTTTAAGAGCGAAAATGTGGTCCTCAAGTCTGCGTCTTCTCCTGTACGCGCCGTGAAGTTCACCAAGTATATTTTTGTCTTCAAGAAAGTTCACTAATTGCCGCTCAACAACAGCCGCAAATAGTTTATACATGTTAGAAGTTATAGTTATACCCCTATAGTTGTCTAAGTCCTTAAAATCTCCTTCTTTATAAGGCGGTCTGACTATACCCCTTAAGAAATCCTCAGGAAATTTTGCAAATAATTTAAACATATTAAACAATTCTACAATAGATTTTAACAAAACATTGCCTCCGTTCTTTAAGAATTCGTTTGGTATTTTATCGACACCATAAAATTTACCTGCCTTGAGTGCTTTTACAGCAAAAAAGATGTGATCAAAGTCAAAGGTGACCTGTGTAAGGCCATCCGTGTCACCCGTGAACCCATTAAGCTCACGCACCTTCTGCTCTAAAAGATCATCGTCATCAATTTTACCATTCGAAGAGCCTAAGTTCTCCCAGTACTGCTTAATCACCATAGATATTTCTTTAGGATCATCGATAACCTTGGTTTTGTCACTGGGATCAACTATCTGAAGCGGGTAATTATTATTTTTATTTAATTTCCTGAGCACATTCCAGAACGACTTTGCATTACTGGCTGCTTTCCTTGAATTCCGAATTATTACATCGACTTTCAGATTCACTAACTTTTGCTTGATTAGATCATGTACTCGACTCTTTCTTAAAATATATTCATGCCACAGCTCTTTAATAATAAATGGATCAGAGTGTGCATGTTTACTCCAATACCTGTAAAAACGATTCGCTATTTTACGTCCATGAATTAAATGGCCTGTCTCCTCGTCCCAAATTTGACCTGGAGTCCTTGTAAACATTTTATACCGACGCCTTGCTTACCGGCATTAATAACAATATCCTTCCAACTCCCCTATGCAGACTCAGGGGAATTAAAATTGTCACATTTCCACGAAGTCAGGTCAGATTCAAGTAACGCTCTAAACGTACCCCAGTTTGTGTCAGGTGAAATGTCCCACCTTTCACACATTTTGACCTTTGACTTCGCTTTTGAATTACAAGGCTTAGACAGTAATGAGGCTTTCCATTGCACAATTAAGCTGTTGTGGTCACTGCCTATGTCATAATCCCCATTTTCATCAACAAAGAGTTTGGCACAGTATTGGTAGAGTGATGGCGATACAAGCACATGGTCAATAGTAGAATGCAGATTACCTCTGGACCACGCGACCTTACCAAGACATTTAGCTGATACATTCAAAACAGTGGCACCCGTGACCTCCGTCAGCTGTTCAAGCAGGTCACCATTGGTGCTACTTTGACCCTGTCTTCTGAATTTTATAAGTTTTCCATTAAAATCACCAAACAATATAAAATCATCCCCTGTAGAATTAAAATGAGATATATTTTCAATGAGTTCATTTGTAAGATCTTCGCTTAACTGTTTATTAAGATTATCATTTAGATTATTAAGAGCTCTCGATATGGACCTGATTTCAGTGGTAGTCAAACGAGATACAATTACATTCGCTGAAAGACTTTGCTGTGTTGATTCACCCATTGCATTTCTATTCTCCTCGGTGAGGCAGGAACGTTTCTGGAGAACCCAACTTATTAGTAGCATTTTGATGTATTACAGGGCGACCCAGATGAAATAAGATAAAAATTAAAGACATTGTCGTAGGAGCCGGGTATACTGTCCTGCGGCTTCTGTCGGCGACAGGGTCGCCGACTCCTTTCGGCAACTGCTGACTCGCCCGAATTACAATAATACGGTATCTAGTGAATGATCTCTCCTTAAACTCTTAGCCTGAGTTCAGAAATAAAATCTTGACGGGCTGGGCCGGGCGTCCTGTCAGGACGCACAGCCGCTTAGCTGGTTGTTTGTCCCTTTTTGGGCTTTGCTCAGTCCATCCGGTTACGTAGTTCGTATTCTTTACTATTTAACTGGCAGCTGTGAAGCCCCCTCAGAATCCATCTCGATGAATCTTGTATGTAACGCCCGTCAATCTTATACTTCATATTTTATACTTACACTTATATTGCTGGTATGCCGTCTCACTCAATAATCAGGAGTGTTCTCCTTTTATCTCGGTATAATTTGTATGCTTGGCGATGTGTGTTTTTACTTTTTTTTAAATTTGAAGTTTCTTTCATTTGTTTTTGCCATATGGTATTATTTCGATGTATTTCTATGTAGTCTTTCCCTGTTTGAGAGGGTTAAATAGAATATTATTAATAATTCACAGTTGCACCTATAATCTCCATGTTTGACATATTATCTATCTAGCTGCCAGCAAATTTACCGTTTGGATTTCAAATATTAAGTTATCACAATCATGCGCTTCGATTTTGTGGACACTAAAATCAAACTCAAGTCATTTCCGTAAGATACACATATACCAATTAAATGCTGTAAGCCAGGCACGGTAGAAAAGAAATGTCATCATTAAATGCAAATACGCCCTCTTTCCTACCTTCAATGTGTGTCCCGTATTCACAAAGTGTTAAATTTTCCAGCAGATCATCAGCAAGAATATTAAACAGATGTGAGGATAATAAACTTCCCTGTTTTATCCCTTCAGTTACTGTGAAAAAGCTGAACACTGTGTCATTCTATCTCACAGATGCTTTCAAGCTCCTATGCTAGGTTTACAAAAAAACAATAATTGGCAGCCTGTTTATTAACTCTATCACTGGAACATTCCTACGATGGCCAAGCCCCCATTGCCATATTAAATGACCAATTTTATCAGAAATAGACATGATTTTGTGTATGGAAAGATATTCCACAACCCCGGAGTCTTCTTATATCAAACTTTCTCCATAAATGGTTTAGGTTTGGTCATCACTTTTTGTTGCTAAAACTAGATTTAGGTCACTTACGGTCTCGTAACCAGGCCATCATCTTGGAGTTTGTTTGGTTTTTTTTTCCGAAAATTAGAAATTGAATTACTTGACTATTTATTGTAAAAAATCACTCAAAAACCCAAATACCACACCAAATATAGCAGTTGGCAAATAAAATGAGTCACTCTGACAACAATTTATACCATTTCTGCCTACTAATTGATAATTCAGGGGATCAAGATCCCTATTGTCACCTAAAGGAACCATATGAATCCCCCATTGGTGTTCATTCATTTTGTGGCATATTCTTTAAAACAGCTGTTAGGAGGATGAGTAGCTGTCTCCTATAAACACATATTCCTCGGTATTTTATTTTACTGCGTCATCCAGATGACCTGCTCATTCAGCTTATATAACTTGCAATCTTGCATCGGTCAGAGATTACCATGACACAGTAAGGCAGTCATGTGACATGTCATGTGACTTTTTTTAGTATTGTCCACGTAAACAGCAAAGCATCTCCACCACAATGTTTGCAATTCAGCATGTAACAGATGCCCAGCAATAATTCCATGCACACAGGGAGCAGAGCGTTCTTCAAATTGTTTTAATTGAAGGTCGTGACAAGGTCAATTAATTTAACATACCGGCCCAGTCTCTGGAAGGCAAACGATGGGTTTGTTGCAACCACACTAACGTACAACCATAGAATTTTAGTATAATAATGATCATATATATATATATATATACGCTAAATTATGTTGAGCTCATAATTCTTCTGAAAGAAGAATTGTGAACTCAATCAAATGCATTGCCTTTTGTCCAATAGAGGATTCAAAAACATGCAATACATATAATACAATACAACACAATACACTAAGATCATATTTACAAAATGAGGTATTGTATTTTGTTGACGGCATTGAAACACCTGAGCAACAAATTTAGATTTACACCGCGATGCCGGGTCCAAGGTTAAAACAATAGCGAAAGACTGAAGAACAACATAACGTAAACACCAATTTATGAGAGAGCTACATTACGAACTCCAAACGGAGCAGCGTAAAAGAAAGTGACGCGCATCCTCAATGATAGTCTGACAACAATAAATGCACAATCTTTCTTGCATATTCTGGTCCATATGTTTACCAGTTTCCGCCCGAAGGTGGTGTTTGCTTGAAGACAATCTAGAGAAACATTTACGGTTATTTAAAAATTATTCCTGGCACTAAAGGAATTTTCCATATAGCATTCAGATTTTACTTGTCGCCACGTGTGGAATTGTGAAGCCGTTGCAAGAGAGCCTTCGTCATTACACTTAAATGACAAAAATATTTGACTGTATTCATCTTGCAATCTCAAATTTTACATCAAAATTGACCCTCATCCATATCTTCCTTCGTTCTCCTAAAGAAACCCAAAGTAATTTTCTCCAAACTAATACACACTGCGATTATCCAAGCCATTTCGCCTGTTAATTATTAGATGCCATTGAGTCACGCTAAGAACGTTGTAGTTTATGATTTTGATGTTCGTCGCAAGGCTAAACCAGTAATTTATTATCTTTAGCTTGATAGACAATGACATGGGCTATCGGCCCAGCTCGTGACGCCATATTACTTATTAATCTCCCATCATCATTAGAGGTGGATAATCAGAATTCGACTGTTAAAAACATGGTTGTGTATCAATTGACCAATTATAAACTAATTCTGGCACATGCAGGGAATTTTAAACTGTATGCAATTTTACATTTGGCAGCATTGTAAGAAGATATATAGGTTCGGAACAGGCATAGTTATAAGAATGAGTCAACAATTTTCACTGCATTCTTTTAATGCTAGACATCCAACAAGCTATGAATAAAGCGCTGTCGAGAGGCACATAATTGTGTTTGTCTTCATCTAACTTTCTCTCGTACTATTAGAAAAAAAGCACACCAAGACTCTAATTTCATGATCACCATCGGCAAATATAGGGTAATGAGCTTTGATGCTGATGAATGCATTACTTAAGACACTTGTGGCAGTTTAACGCCACAATATTACAAACGCTGTATTGCACCTGATGGAGGACAAAGAAGTTTTATCTTCATAGATTGACATCAAAACCCTTCTTTCTAATTTGGTTTCTTTTCAGGGACGGGTGGGTGGAGCGTCCTCTCACGTCAAACATTTACTTTAACATTGCAGTCAGAATGTTTCAAATATATTTGTTTATTCAGAGACTTTTGGATAGAACCGTGAATTTTTCATATAGTTCGTTAAACGATTGTCAGTGAGAAAGTTGCTTCCCCAAATAAGAGATCAAGGTATTTTATACACTTCTTTACTTATGTCATAGGTAGGCTACCCCTCAGTTTCCGTTTAGACAACAGTTGTTTGCCAATGGATCCAGTCTACATCAAGAAAATAATATACATATAAACATTAACAATACCATAAAGTCCGACTGAAAATGATATAGCATATTAAAATAAAGTACGAATCAATTAGCAAACTAACATATACACAATTGTATACATATGTGTGGCTACTTAAGAATATGATTTAACGAACAAACGTTGAACCTAACACGGTAATGTATTCGAAACTCACGATTTTCTAATTGTGATCTTGCCTTATGCAGATCCGTGCATGTTTATTTTATGCAGGGGGATATTACTAACTTCATTAAACATTTGGAACACAGGAAGGTGAACTTAATCTATTTCCAATATAGCTGCAGATCGGCACCACTTTACACATGTGTGGGAACACCGCATGCCACAATTGAATGTTACCTCATTATTTCCTTTTGATTGATCCGCAGAGTATTTCACTTGAAACAGTTTACAGCAATGGTGGTAACTCAGTAAACACACGGGTTTTAATAATATATTCATATATATAATATAATATAATATAATATATATATACTTATTACAGTTTTGAAGATATTCAACTGTTAAGGTTTTCAATTGCTGTAATCAACATAATTGATAATGTTGCAATTTTTTTCATGGCCCATTGCATTGGCAGATGCAACAAACGTTTATACTCAATTTGAAATTTTCTATCTACATTTGAGTTGAAGATATAAAATTTTTAAATTTTTAATTGCCCACAATTTGCATAACTTTAAAGAACCTCAAAATTCAAGGTAAGATGGCAAAGTCCATCACAGATGCCGTTTTCACATTAATTTTCAAAGCTGTCGACTTTACGGTATGGGAAAATAAATATGGCACTCGCACATAACTACCTCCATTGAACCATTCTTTTTCAAGAATGGGGATTTGGTCGAGTGGATAAGTCCGTTTCCCATTTTAGCTAAGCGACTGCTGCCAAAGGTTGCAGGTTCGAGTCCCCCTCGTTCCGAACATAGAATAAATAAATGAATGAATGCTAGATAGAGAGACAGACAGACAGACAGATGGATAGATAGACAGAGTCCTTTTTCACTCCATCCAATTGTTTTTCATATGAGAATGGCGTCACTGCACAGTGAAGAATGTTGAAAATAGACGTAAAGTTTACAGGTTGTTTCCTTTTGTGTCATTGCCTCTGTGAGATTCTACTCTTCACTTTTCCATCTTCTCGTGAAGCAAAACATCTTCCATAGTCTATTATGCAGAAAATATTAATAAAACGTGAAGCTTTTTTCTCCACAGCCTGCACATCTGGTGTGTCTTGCACTGAAACTATTTATTTATTTATTTATTTATTTATTTATTTATTTATTTATTTATTTATTTATTTATTTATTTATTTATTTATTTATTTATTTATTTATCTATCTATTTATTTATTTATTTATTTATCTATCTATCTATCTATCTATCTATCTATTTATTTATTTATTTATGTGTGTGTGTATGTATGTATGTATGTATGTATGTATGTATTTATTTATTTATTTATTTATTTATTTATTTATTTATTTATTTATTTATTTATTTATTTATTTATTTAATTAAGAAAACATGACAGTCCCTAACCACTTCCACAGATATGTATCTGGCTGTGCTTTGGATTAGAAGACACCAGATTATGTTCAACATAGAGCACACTTCAGTTTCATAAAAAAAATCTTTGAAATCCAGTTTACTTAATAAGTACCATTTATATCTGAAAACGTTCAAGGAATGACAAAATAAGGATGGGAATTTAAAGAAAATGGGAGTTGTCTATGTGAAAAAGTGTTTCACATGTTGAAGCTCACAGCTGCAGGTGTAGGGTAAACACTACATGTATTTCTTTCACAGATTATGGATTATTAAAATACATGTTATTTCCACAATCTTTCGTAAAATTTCAATTCTAAATTCAGGCTGATACATTGAGAAATATATTTGCCAAAATCAATAAGTCAACGACCACATAATGGTAAGCTCTGAGGGGACCATGCATTCATACTTAACTGTCAAGGTGACACCCTGCCCAAGTGTCGCAAGAATAAAAAGGCTGATAATCCAGCTTTTTTCCCCAAACCTACATGTATTAACTCAATACAAAAAAGAGACTTCGCACTTGTAGAAAACTGTTCCATGAAGCATCCTAACAAATACTGCCGGAAGATAACTTTCATTTGGCAGAGTACATCTGTAAATATGGACTGGCGCCAATCGTCCCATTCCGTTAACACGGACTTCCACCTTTAAATTTATGCTGAACTACCCAGAAGTAGGTGCTGCCATATAGTAATTCCCGATTCCTGAGTGGTGAAAATGAATACTGGAGATAGCGATAGGCAGCACTTTTAAGTTTTTAATGTTCCGTCCGTGTCCAACAGTCGGTCATCAAAGCCAGATTACATCATGTTTTGTCTTTGCAAACGCAGTTTTATTTCTGGTGCAATTGACGTTATAGTTTGCCATTCACTTTCGTGCAAGTATTAATCGGCGTATTCTTCGCACAAATTTATTTTCTGAACTTTTAAATATGACACACAACAACGAAAACACCTATTGAGTTTATAAAGTCTTTATTGTGTGAAACAGGGGCTTTCGGGAATGTGTCCCATGTAATTATTAACGGCCACAAATATCAGAACGCCGGAGGTCTTTTACATGCCAAATTGTTGGAACTGGATGTAAATTTTCAGATCTTGAATGATGAACATATATATATATATATATATATATATATATATATATATATATATATATATATATATATATATATATATATATATATATATATATATATATATATATATATATATATATATGTATATATAATGAAAATGGAGGATAGCCAAGAGACAAGATTTTTGCAGCCTTTTCGTTTTCAAACATTCAAGGTTAACGAGTATTAAATGAAGAGATACTCATAGATGGTTATCATATTTTTAGAAACGATAGAAACCGTAGAGAAGGAACACTTTTTTTATGTTAAAACAGATATAAAGGTGAAAGACAAGAGTGATATAAACCCAGCAAAAGACACGGGTTTAGAAGCATGTTGGGTAGAAATGAAACCCACCGGTTTTTCTCCTATACTGGTATGTTCTATGTATCGACCCCGTTCAGCCAGGGATATATAATACAACATTTTTACACTGAGCATTTACAACCAGGAGAAACTACACCTGCACCCCTCTTTGAAATCTTGGTTTGTGTATAGGTGTGTGGAATGCATAGAATGTGCGAGTCCACAAACATTTACCCCAGCTATAATGAAGCAAATAAAATAAATAAAATAAATACTTGTGAACGTGTGTTATGAAGTGTTCATTGTTTTTTAACCCTTAAATGGTCATTTTTATATACATGTCTTAATCAACAGCTTTCCTGAGCACACTCACGATGCCTTACGCTCAGAGTGCACCAAGGAAAGCTGTTGACTAGGGTTTAATTATTCTTTTAAAACCTCTTTGCAACATTGTTTCAAATTGTTTTCTTAAAAGTGCAGGATGAGAGATCCTGTTGCGGTTCAAAGACACAGTTGCCGAATATATATAATAAAGTTAGTGATATAAAATCTCAGCCGAACTGATTCTATATATGGGCCAGTACCATTAAAACTAGACAGGGATGGTAATGTGGCAACTTCTGTATTCTGTGTGTATATTGCAACCCAGAACTCGCTTCGTTTCCTGATTTTTTTATCTTACTTTCATATTGTTTATCATATTTTGAACAGATTAACGTCAATAGGTGATGACCCCCATCCCCCACTCCCTAATGTGGTGCGTTTTTAGGTCAAAAGGGTGTTAATTTCTTAAAAATAGCACATTAGTACCCTATAGTGACTAGAGAGATAACATTCCTTCACAGTAAACCTGTAATTTAAAGGCAGAGGTAGTAAAAACCTTAGTTTGATGAGTCGGCGTTGCCCGGTGGCCATATTGAATTCTGTATTATGTAATCCCTACAGCTCTTCGAAAGTGGTCTCATTTGATTCTTTGACCATAAAAATAATGGTGTAGACACAAATTTCATCTTGCTCGCATGGTTACTTCTTGAAATATTGCTAAAAAATTGATTGTCAATAATGACCGCCTTAATTTGCATATTCCTCGAAATGCTGAACAGTGACGCACGGTCATGAACTAGAATCTCGAATGGGGCAACCTGGACAACCAGACTCTGCAAAGAAAAATAGTTTATTCGCCGGATCCAGGTTCACCCCCAAATGGGCTTTTAGCCCCCCGACTAAAACAGCAATTAAGTCTTATAGTGCATTTGAAGGCATTTATTTGTGTCCACTGGATTCAATTTTCATTCATGAAACTGTTTAGAAGTACCTTTCGTCGACACGCATACAATTAACAACATCGATATCTAACATCATAGGGAAGCTGGGCAGTATCGGCTGTCTCTTCAACAGTTGAATCTCAAAGATAAAACATTAGAGTGAAATCATACATGCATACATACGACCACATCCTTCCTGTCTGCGGACCTGCCAACCCATTAACAGTACAGAAAGTGGTTTTCATTAGCGGATTCAAATGTGGTTTATTAAATGGATGCATCTGTGTCTGCTCTGTCGTTTTGATTCATGTACGTGTGATGGCAATGCGACAGTTTTCTGTTAAAGACAACTCTGTGCGTTTTTTTTTTTTTTTTCCTTTTTGATCAAATGAAACGTAGAGGTCGCGTAGAATAGGATATTCTAGTTTGAGCAACTTGGTTGAAAATTTGTTAAACGTAATTTTTATGCATTCTGAAAATTTTGCACGTTTGTATATAAACGAATACGTACATGTTAACCCAGGCAATATTGTCATCCTGGCGGTGTCAGGTTTCCTCATCAGTTCCACAGTAACTCCCTATAAGATCACCGGGTGGCGCTAGCTCTGTTTCTTAAAGCTGACATTAATTGAAAAATAATTATCTGGCAAAATATCTATATCGTATTTAAACTCAACACCTAAAAGAAGCAAAAAAAAAAATACTAATAAGGCAGGGAAGACACACAAATCGCATACCCGCAAGTGTTGAACTTCATCACTCGGAAAAAGATATTTGACTTGCAATATCTTTCCAGTTGAAAATTTGAAAAACTTGTGTCTTTCGAACCACTGCGCATGATTGGCTGTTGATTTGTTTTTATGAAATCATAAATTATGAGCCTTTCCATGTTACTAGTTCTAAATCTGTTTGTGGAAAGCAAACAGTTCAATGATTTCAAATGCTGCTAAGTACCTTGCACAGTCAGAATCGGTCTCCTAGGCAGCTAACTATCCATATCACAATTGACTTTCTGCTTTGAAAGGCTTGGATATGCAGCAAATAAAAAAAAATCTCCCAACAACTGTAGAATAACTTAGATTCTCAACTGAATATACAGAATCACTTATTGTTCATTTTTAACAGATTTCTAGGGCCTGAACAACTAAGAGGCCCTATCACAATTAATGCAGCAATGCTATATCTAGAGTCTGAAGAAGCGTTGCGCCTGAGGCTATCTGAACCACCCCTTGATCCCGAGAGACCACAGGATCTGTGGGTAGACGCCTGTAATATGATAATAATATTCCCATCACAAATAGCATAGGACTTGATGTACTAATTTGGCTTCACCACTCAAAGCATAAGAGTCTTCCAGTCCGCATTGACCGTGTGGACTTTATGGATTTCATAACCACAGACCCGGAGTGGGAAGCAAATGAGAGTGAGAATCAGTGACATCCAGGCGGTTTGCCAACGTCTGCAGTGGTAGACTTTTGATGTTTCTTTTTTCTTTTTATAACCTGTGAGATGATACATGTTTGTCACAGGTACTCTACTTTCTGATCAGTGCATATATTTTAATCCCCCCACCCATCACACACGCGCACGGTAAAGGAACCAAAGACAGTTATGTGTCATATTTAGAAATTTCCCCTTGGATTATAATATGCATACATAGTATATGGATGAACAAATAATGTTTATTTCTACAGGTACATACTCATCCATACTTGCAAGGGTCGACCCTCTCTGGAGTGGACACCTCCCTACAGTGGACAATTTTATCAGCCCGTAGGGCGCCCTCTATTGAGAGGTTTCACTTAGGTTTCCTCATTAAGCTATTTAAGAATTGAAATGTGAAATGCTCTCAGTATTCAATGAAGTCGAAGTTTGATTAACAGCAATATCTTCCTTTCTGGACACACATACTGATTTGCTTACATAGTTTTTCATCAAAATTATTACATATAGAGGTGTCAATCTAAGTCTGTGCTATAGGTGCATCCCATGAAATGAAGGTAAAAGATGTAAAATTTGAACTCATGCTAATAAGGCATCCTTCCAAACTTTTAATATTGAGTATCTTAAATATATTGTAGATGGAAGTGTCAATAACAACATCAGTTGGTTGGTGAGTGGTATGGGTGCATCCAGTGAAATGAAAATGAGAGTTGTAACATTGGAAATTGTGCTAATTAGATGAAGAAGCAATTTCAGATCAAAAGATTGTGGTCATGATACATTTTCATAGTACAAAATTTTAAAACATTGTACATTTTATAAATTTTTGAGACATACAGACAGATTTGTTCTAGCGCAATTTTTTTCTATTTGATCATATACCAAGATTTGAGCGCCGTGATGAGTTCCCAGTACCCAATAGGAGAACATGTATATGTGACGTCATGATCCAACGTGATGGGATGAGGCATTTCGAAATTTTCCCTGCATTATATATTTAATAGGTCATAGCCTACTATAATAATAATAAGAAATATATATTGTTCCATTCTGATCTTGTATTCAATCTATAGAACCTGGCAAGTTTGAGCAGCAATATTTAGTCATATAATATAGGAGGATTGATATCAAACTATAAAGTATTCTCTAGGAAAAAGTACCTCCCAGGATTATACAGCAATTTCTGCAAACAGGTCAAAATATATATATCCCGCTCAGGTCTCGGTAAGTTTTAAGTCCAAATCTTGCAAGCAAATTTATGAGAAATGGATCCAGCAGTAAGAATTTCCACATTGTCATGTTTTGTGTAACCCATAGGTGACACATGGAGCATTTGTATGTCTATGCAGTTTTTGCCCTTGAACATGTGACAGGTGCCAACAGTTGAAATCATGAGCACACCCTATGTATTCAATGGAACCTGCCCAAATTCACATTCACAGCTTGACCAGACTGCCAACTGGACAGTTATTTAGGTACCAGGACTTTGGTACCGGTAATAAAGTAATTCCAATTGCATATCAGCCAAGCCACTCACTTCTATTTCACAAGCAATATGACCAGGCATATCAAACATTATCTTAAAAAGTAATCGGTCCGCCCCAAGCCGCAAACCTGGTGTCAAATGGTAGATAATTAATTACTCTATGCTGCTATCAAAAGTGATGACCACAGTATCGTCTGTTGCAGTGGAAGATTGAAATGAAGATTCATAATTTTTGGTCACGCCCCCCCTCCCCCATTGATGGCCCAAGCCAGACCCAATCTATAAGGTCTTATCACATGTCCCCATGCATGGCCGGGGAGTGGAAACTGGCACTTCAAAATATAGTCATTGTTATCATGTGTACATTTACTATATACATAAACACTCGCATCTATTTTGAACCGGGGCCAAGGATACAACATTCATTCACAGCTAGATCACAATTTTAATCTACAAATACTAATCAAAGCACTTGTCACAACTTTAAATAAATTTGTACAAATTTACAAGGGGAATAGTGCTGAAAATTCTAGAAACGTCATTATTTACCTATTGACAAGGCAACTACTTTGAGCCATGTGCTTGGTTCTTGGCTCAAAATGGCTGTCATTCAGGACACCAGGTCGAGGTTGCGGGTTTCACTGCCTGGACTAAATTGACCTAGAACCTATCATGTGGTTCACTGACTTACACTAATAATACTTTCGCTAAAAAGACATAAATGTCAGGTTATAATGTTAGATTACTGAACCATGGAGACATTCCCATAAGAGACTGATGTGAAGATCCAATTTTTCGACTCAGACATATCTTGCATAACGATTCAGTCACGCACTCTATTTGGATACTAGCAGATGACGTAGAATGCCAGATAATACCCAGCTTAAAATTATATCTATTAAACATCCATGTATAATATGCTCTTTTTGTTTGGTCTAGATATTTTCATACTTTACATTGCCTCACCGAGTGTACAATATGTCATCAGTTTTCGAATTACACAAAAATACGTTTCTTGTGTCATGTTTTCATTAATTTCCTGCGAAAATGCTGATGCTTCCTTCGTCCATTGCCAGAAAAATTCTTTATCTTGCGGTGTCCAAAATATTTCCTTCAATAACTAGCTATGTGTGTGTTTCTTTATGCATTTTTCTTCATTCTATTAAGTAATAATTTTCGTTTTATGCATATACAATAACGCATTGTACGAAAGCAGATTAACACACATTGGGATTCCACGTCGGCAAATAAAGTCTACCAATTCTTCTATTGCATATAGTTCAGATAGGAGTAAGGACTTGGGGTGGTATCCATGAAATTTGAAGTTTGAACTTCAAACATTGATGTCAAGCACAAAACTTGTCCAGTCAGGGAAGCTCTGTTTCGTGAATACGATTCATTGCCCAAAGATGATGATGATGATGATGATGATGATGATGATGATGATGATGATGATGATGATGATGATGATGATGATGATGATGATGATGATGATGATGATGATGATGATGATTATTTATTCTCTGAATCTACCCCTTTGCAACGGGCGCTACCGGAGGCGGGATAGATCCTGCGGTGCGTCAGCCGTGTAATTTTAGTAACATATATATACACATTCTTATTCTGCTTGTTTACCTTAACATACCCAATATACTATTGTTAGCTATGACATACAACGTAGATTTCGGCCAATCGTTTATTTATCGATAAATAGCAGCATGATGATGAGGGAAAGTTTTTTTCCGGCCACCTATGATATCAGCTATGATACAGGGCCGCGGCAAATAAGCGGAGTACCACAGAAGTAGTAGTGGTAGTAGTAGTAGTAGTAGTAGTTGTTGTTGTTGTTGTTGTTGTTGTTGTTGTTGTATCGAGAGGTTTTGAGCCAAGTTTGCTGAATATGCAAGTGCAGGCACTTCAGATCCCGCATATATGGGTACCACTTTGAAATAATGCAGTGATTTGTGCGTGATTAGCCAGTCGAATCCACAATTGGCTACAGTAAAATAAAACTTACGCAGACAATAAAGCATATTTCTTTGCAGTGTACAAATAAAAACATGATGATCACTGATGACACATCTTAAAAAAACAAGAATGTATATATATATATATATATATATATATATATATATATATATATATATACGCATATATAACAAACATATATCTGCCTACATGTATCTATCCATCCATCTTTCTATCTCGATATATATATATATACATATACATAGTAGAATCTCCAATGAGTACCACCTTTAAAAAGAGACCGTATCTGTATTAAGACCAATGTACAGACCGGTTTTTTGCTATTATCCTTAATTAAATTATATCTCCATTCAGACCCCCCTCTATTAAGAGCACAACTTTTAGTCCGTTAGGCGGTCTGAAAAGGGAGATTCAACTGTATATTGTGCAGATAGATTACGTCGCTGACAAACTTCTTGCCTGACACGCTTGTCATGGTCATATAACACATCAGTGGGCACCAAAGATATGATTTTTCTATGTCGGTTATATCACACTTGATCTGCAACCAAAGAGGCTTTAGGTCATTTAATTTTATGCGCGACAAAATATACTTTAAAATCTTCTTTTCTTTCCTTGTTTGGTCATATTTTATTGGTTGCCAGGTCAATGTACACTGTATCATTACGTTTGGACAAACAAACGACTTTGTTTAAACGGATTTGTATTACTCTATACGATACATAAATAATGTATATAAAGTATTTACTATAATTGGGCGGAAGCCCATGCCCTGTGACTCATGGTAATTCCGCTAGTAAAGGAAAAAGACGATAAATAAACAGGACAACACGAGACGCACATGCCTTGCACGATGATCCTACCGGATATACAACCTACCGGTCGATGGTTCTCTTAAAACGGTATTCATGAAAATTGGTCACTTGTATGTAATAAAATATATGTACAAGTAACACGCGTTTTGTATCTAGTCTGATTTTGAAAAGCATCCCCAACATTATGTCACATCATAAATATTATTTTTATAAGTTATTGTAACCATCACCATCACCATGACATGCTAATTATTCTGTATTTCATTTATCTTGATTCATTACGTCTGTGTGCCGGTACAGACATTCTGTTTTTGTTGGGTTTCTTTCTTTCTTTCTGTTTTCTTTCTTTCTTCCGTTTTTACCAGCAATTTTGTTCGACAATTGTCTCGGACGCTATTGCATTTGGAAAATCCTAACTTTCCTTGATTATAGCTTCAAACATGCATTGACGTGTTTTTATAAAGAGGGGTGATGATTTTGAAAAATATTCAAATTAGGGCCACATGAAAGTTTAAAGTTTGAATATCTCAAAAACTATTATAGGTAGAGGCAACCAATCTAACTTCAATTAATATGTTTGTAACACTGCAGATTTTTGTGATTTACATGTGAGCTCTAAATGACATAAATTGTTACTTATAGATACTATACTTATTTTAACATACGAAGATTATTTGATTGATAATAAGGATGCCTGATTATTTGTATATATTTTGGACGCATCATGGAATTTCCCCCGTTCCGTTGGTGCCCCCGCTGTAAAGGGGAAGTTTTCCTAATAAATTATTATCATTATTATCATTATGGTAAGGTCACGCCCTGGCCCTAATGACCTGTGACCCACACCTGTCGACAGTGGTATGCTTCGAGGTACCCACATTGTATATATTTTATCGGCCTATATTTATTCCTCTGTAAACCTGGAAACATTTGCATGTGCCGCACAAATGCACAAAACACGTTTTGCCACGCACCAGTGAAAATGTGATTGCCAAGGACGCTAAAGTCAAATCTAAAATTGGCGCATGGATAGTTATCGGTGTCAAGCATGCTGACAGGTTGAAACAAGTAATAATAATAACATCTTGTCCATGGTTCCAGCTGACCGCAGTCACATTTTGAGAGAAAATAATACAGGAAAGGTAACGACGAATCCGCGGCATCTTAGATGTATATATGTTTGTTTGGATCGGAAACTTCAATGTGAGTAAGTATATTTAAATGTACAATCACAGATTTATACAATCATGGAAAATTAGTGATATTAAAATAGGTAAATATATGCGATATTTGACGTAGACGCAAGGACAAATATATGTCACTGGCACCATGCCTATCAATGTATAAGGGCCCTTATGTCTCTATGCTGAAACACAAGAGAAGGTTTCAACGGATTTTTCGACAGGTAGACAGAGAAGGAATCTTTCAGTATTTCCGTAAGAACGATCACATACACAAAAAGCAGATATCTGTGTCTCAAACAGATACATATGTGTCAAGAATCTGTTGATGGGGGGGGGCGAATTATACATTATCTGTATTTGAAATATGTGTATTACAAATAAACGTACGTGAGTTTTAATGTTAGATAAAAGTTTTTTCATATAGAGATATCCATATTGCAAATAGACGTTTATTTCTTGCGCAACTATGCGAATATCAAGGTGTAACGAGGATATGCGAAGAAGGAATGGACATATTTCTGACTCAGTTCAAGATATATTAACTACAACCAAACACATGTTTATTTCTGACGGTAATGTCTGCATTTAAAAATACAAATACCGCTAAATAAAATTCACATATTTCTGTGAAAGTACCCATATCTGTGCTTTAAAATATACACATTATTTACAAATAAATATGTCCGTCGTCGCGAATTTTTGAGAGTTTGGCTCAAACCAGGCAAATAAATATGTATTCGCGAATTTGTGCAGGTCGGTTCAAATCAGGCTTTTCATAAAAATAAACCAGAAAGAAAACTTCTATAAACTACTCACAAGGTAGCTAAAAAAAGACATGTCAAATGTCTATGTGCTTGCAAAGGTAAAGTACTTCAAAGATCTGCAATCGTTTTGCAGAGTTATATGAGTGAAATTAATACAATTTGTAATTTGAATGACATTTCTTGAATGTCATGGATGCAGACAGTTAAAAAGGGAAAGTAATAAAAAAGAAAAGTAAAAAATATAAGAATACTGGTATTCAAATTCACTGGGTTTGCAGAAAATACAGAGAGAGAGAGAGTGTGTGTGTGTGTGTGTGTGTGTGTGTGCGTGTGTGTGTGTGTGCGTGCGTGCGTGCGTGTGTGTGTGTGTGTGTGTGTAAATATATTAGATTAATTCTAATCATCGGGACATATCCACATGAAATTTCAATGAAATTTCAATGTTTCAACTTTAATAATGGCAGACAGAAGCTTTGGAAAGCTGAGAGAAAAAAGAAGACAGGAAAGGAGGGGTAAGGGAACTAAGAAAGAAGGAAAGAAAGAAAGAAAGAAAGAAAGAAAGAAAGAAAGAAAGAAAGAAAGAAAGAAAGAAAGAAAGAAAGATAGAGAGAAAGAAAGAAAGAAAGAAAGAAAGAAAGAAAGAAAGAAAGAAAGAAAGAAAGAAAGAAAGAAAGAAAGAAAGAAAGAAAGAAAGAAAGAAAGAAAGAAAGAAAAAACACACTGAATGTCTGTGTGTATACAGAGAGGTGATCAACAGTCTCAAGATGGAAGAACTCTCTTGTGTTAAAAAGGAAACTTTATATATTCATAACAAGCTATATGAGCTCTAAGCCACCCTAAGTTTAAAAACTTGATAACCCCATTTCCATTTTCATTTTCCATTTTCATTATCTAAAAATTTATGTTATCATATCAGAGCATCAACTTCACTGGTAGGGTTATGTCCACGCCAGATATAGAGATTCTAACAAGAGCAGTTGTGGAGAAAAACTCTATAAATCTGGACTGATGGAAAGAAAGAAGAGACCAATCATGAGCCTGTGGCTCTGCTGACGTGTAAGCGGATGATCATTAGAAAATTAGTCCCTGAAATAGAGTCCCTCCATGAAAAAGTAGGTCATGGTCATCCATATTTTGCAATATCAAACTTCCAGATGATGCACATTTGTGGTACGATTGCAATCGTTAGCCTTAGTCTCTCTCTACGTATTCAATTTAATGTCATTTACTAAGTGTTTAGACTATAAAAACTTTTTACCTTAAATATAGAAGTCAAGGTAATATAATGACCCACAGTGGGGGGCGGGGGAGCCACCTAGTGGTAGAGTAGAAGCAGGACCTGACAGGTGGGAACAGGAACTATGCAAGAGAATTGAGAGAGTAGAGATTGAAATAGCAGTGGACAGGTTGAAAGTAGGAAAATCCCCAGGGCCAGATGGGGTACTAAATGAGTTTATAAAGAAAGGTCCGGAAAAATTGTGGGAGAGCATGAAATTTCTGTTTAATTTGGTTATTGAAAAAAAGGAAGCCCCAAGAGAATGGAGGGAGCTGAAGATAGCAGACATCCCGAAGAAAGGATCAGTGGATGGCCTAGATCATTGCAGAGGGATAGCATTAGCCTCAAATATAGGAAGGATTTTTGCATGTGTAATGTACATGAGACTGGGGAGAGTTGTGGAGAGGGGATGTTTCTTAGGAGAGATTCAGAATGGTTTCAGACCAGGCAGGAGGGTTGTCGATCATGTGTTTACATTATCACAGGTGCTAGAGACAGCAAGGAAAAGGAAAAGAAAGGTGTACATGGCCTTCCTTGATGTGCGGAAAGCTTACAACAGGGTTTGGAGAAATGCACCGTGGGCTAAAATGGAAGGGCTAGGCTTTGGAGGTGGCTTTCTGGAAGTTTTAAAGGCTCTGTATGCAGATGTGAATTGTAGTCTCAGTATAGGAGATGTGGAAACTCACGGGCAAGGTTAGACATCGGGCTAAAACAGGGTTGTGTGTTATCACCGATTTTGTTTGCCATATACATGAGAGAACTGGGAACTGAGCTGATAGAAAGCAATAAAGGAGTAACAATAGGAGGAGAAAAGATACCAGTGTTGTTCTTCGCTGATGACATTATGTTAATGGCAGATACAGGCAGAGAGTTAGAGGAATTTTTGAGCAGGGGACTATAGAGAAAAGTGGAGATTAGAGTTTAGTGAGAAGGAAAGTCAGGTCATAGTCCTGGGGCAGAAGAGAAGGCAGGAGGAGAAATGGATGGTAGGAAAGTTTAGGATGCCAGAGGGTCAAGAGAAAGTCATCAGAATTGGAGAGGGTGAGGAGTACGAATATTTAGGGGTGAACATTAAGGTCACATGACAGGGAATGTTTAAGTACCATGTTGAGAAAATCAGACAGAAGATGAACAGAGCAAAAGGTACGATAAAGGTCACAGCAGGGAACAGCTTCAATAGATCATTTTACAGGAAGGGTGCTGTGGGAATGTGTAGCCATACCTGGGATGTTGTATGGGGTAGATGTAATAGCCATTAGTGAGAAGGATATTGAATGGATGGAAAAGGCACAGAGGGAGATGGGGAAATGGGTGCTTGGGGCACCACCGTGTGTAGCAACAGAGGCCGTGTTGGGAGAGTTGGGATGGTTACCAATAAGAGATAGAATAGCTAAGGCTAGGCTCGGCTACTGGGGATATTTGCAACAGGTGAATGAAGAAAGATGGTGTCGGAAGGCGTACATTGAGGCAGTTAGTGAAAAGACAAAATGGGTTCAAGAAATAGACAAGTTAGCTGTGACATATGAGCTGAAAGGGCCAGATGAGATTGAAGTGGCGTGGAAATCGTATAGAGGAAAGGTGATCCAAGAGAAACATGTGGAGCAGTGGAAAAGAGGGGTTGCGGAAAAAAGCACACTGAAAGCATATAGAGCTGTAGACAAGCCAGTGAAGACTTAATGTTGGGATGGTAGCAAGGGTTCTAGACTGTTGTTTCAGGGCAGAGCAGGAGTGATCAATCTGGAGAAGAGGAAACAGAAGTGGGTGAATGGGAGTGATGGGAAGTGCAGGGTGTGTAGGGAGGATGTGGATGAGACCATTGATCCCATGATGACATGGTGTACAGGTTATAGAACGCTTAGAGACCAGCTGTTTGTACAATGGAGAACAAGTGATGGGCAGTGTAAAAGCTTAGAGCAAGTAAGGGACATGGCAGAGAATGATAGGTTAGCATGGATACTAGGATTGAAGGGCGATTTTCCAGGAAGTAGAGTTGGTTTAGAGTCAGTGAAAGGCTTCTTGGTGCAGTGCTGAGAGAGTAGGAATAATATCTTAGGATTAGTCACGGAAGAGAATAGAGGACAAACTTAGCAAGGGATGGGAGAAGGTAGCCCTTATTAGGGCTCCCATGACCCTGCCAGGTGGCATCATCAGCAGGGGCTGTGGGCATGCCGAGCGCAAAGTTGCGACAGTGGGATAGGGCTTGCTTCTTCTTCTTTTTTTTTTTTTTTCGTACTAAAGGCCACCTGACTAGCTACTAAGCTAGCCAGGACTGCGGCAGATAAGCGGAGTGCCACAGAATATTATTATAATGTTCTTATTAGGGTAGATGAATATATGTACACTAGTTTGGAAGTAACGACCATCACAAAAGAAAATTATTTCTTGAAATGTATTCCCACAGAGACACTGAAAAAGGTGGTAAAGGTCATCCATGTTATGTAATATTAAACTTCCACACCATACACGCTTGTAAAATTAGCTTCGTTTCCAAAGATAACTGATCTCAGAAATCTCATCATATATTAGTTCATACTTTTCTTTTCACGTGTAGGTTGTTCTGGTATTGTTCGGGTTCAGCTTATTAGCCTGCAGAATATTTGCACCAAAATTCAATGAGAACCCGTTGAAAATCAAACACACCACAGCCTTCTCATAATTTCTGTGTGCCAATGCAGACTTTTTTTTTTTTTTTTTTTTTTTGCGTTTCTTTATTAATTGTGTTTACACTTGATCTGATCATAGAATTTTTAAAAAAATGTCATTCCGGAGAGTCATCAAAAAATTACTCCCTGTAATACAAAACCTCAACCATGTATATTTTCGTAAACACACGTGCAATCATATAGTTCCCAATATCTTATCATTATTATTGACGAAGAAAATTAGGTACCGCATACCGCGGCGGTGTTAGCAGAAAAACAGCAGTTTCCAAAATTTCAAACTAACAGTTTATAAGAATAAGTGATGGCCCTTGCAGAGACTGCTCAGAGCAGATCTGTAGGGTTTGGCTGCAGACTGTTGAATGGTCAAATGTAGCTTTGCAAACACAATTTTTAGCCGGATGGGCGGCACATCAATGATGATGATGATGATGATGATGATGATGATGATGATGATGATGATGATGATGATGATGATGATGATGATGATGATGATGATGATGATGATGATGATGATGATGATGATGATGATGATGATGATGATAATTTTTCTGAAATTACCCCTTTACAACTGGGGCACCATGAGCAGGGTAGAAACCATGGTGTGTCAGACACATTTAAATAAAATAGTAGCATATATTTTTCTAAAAATTGATGACGAAAAACAAAGAAGACGTGCTTGTGTATATTATTATTCCACCCCAAAGGTCCCAAACCGCTTCTAGGCAGCTCTCGAAGAGGTCAGGTACTGTACTCTCGACTCCGCACGTCCTCTAGTTTCCTAAATGACCACCTGTTCAGACAAAACTTAAGGATAGGTAAGACACCAAAAACCTTTGCATGGGCGATTTCGAGATTTAACAGTTTTTACACAATAAATGCCCTTTCTATAAATTGGCAAAATTTCAAGCTTTAAACTAAAGTAGAAATATGAAAAAACGCAAAAACCCACACAGGCATGTGGACACCTGAACCCCGAGAATATAAAAGTACATATCCATCAAGAATAAATAAACCAAATTCACAAGCATCATAGCATAAGTAAAAAGATAATAACATTATCACATTATGATGAAATACAAACAAGCAAATTCACCAGATCAAAGAGGCGACCAGATTTAAATAATTGTATCTCTTAAAACAGTCCAACCTGAACCAAAGGAATTATAATGTATGTAAAAGCGCAATAACGCTTTTCCCTCAATTAAAACTTCAAAAGATTTAGACAGGATGAACGCCAGTTGGCGAAGTTCATTGTATGGATTGTTAAAATTCTCACTGCTTATGACCCCACAGGAACATGTATCTTGACAACTTTTTTTTATTTTCACCACGCTATCGTGTATTATGCTCCGTTGACTGCAGGTCCATTTGTTCCACTGGGAATTCTCTTCAGCAAACTGATAACTTCATGCTTCGCAATAATTTAACATGCTTGCTTTAACCCTGTGTGGCTGAAATATATTTTTGTCATACAGTATATAATTGGTGTTTTTACTAGCACAAACATAGTTTTGCAAGTACATAGTTGTTGCTTGCATGTATCTTTGTGTTACCTGTGCATAGCTGTCCCACACCAGATAAATTGTTTTCATATTACATATCTTGAGATTCACATACTGTATACTCTTATGTATATGTTGACTGCGTGTCTCATGATTAATTTTTTCAGGCACGTCTATCGCAAACATCTGCTTATTTCATTCATTTATAACTCTATTTTATGCATGAAAGGTTCAAACGTTGATGTCTATGTACTTGTTATCTCTCCTCTTCTTGTCCTACTAGCTGGAGATATACATCTTAACCCAGGACCAACATATACCTTCTGTGACACAACTCTTTTACCATGTTTGTCCCAGGACAAAATGAGGTGTATTCGTACTGACATTGCCCTGCATTATGATCTTATTGCTCTCTACGAAACGTTTTTATCACAAAATTCATCACATGACGATCTTTTATCATGTGGTTTCCATAAAATAATGCGTAACGATCGTCTTAGCGGAACAGGAGGCTGCGTTGCTCTCTGCGCGTCTCAACAGCTACTGGCCACCAGGCGTCACGATCTGGAGAGCCCTGATCTTGAATTATAATGGACGGAAATGAAATTACATAGTAACACGTTTTTATTAGGAATTGTTTACAGGCCACTGGACTCGCCGGTAGCATTCTGGGACAAGCTACAAGCTAGTCTCGATCTGGCTAAAACTGCCGGTATTCATAATGTTACTAACGGCTTTTGATTCTGTAATGTTTGAACTGCAAAATCCATTCAGCGATTTTCAAAATTTTGCTTCCTTCTTTTTCTATGGAACGCAGAAAACAAACATTCTGGAAATCAAAGGGAAAATTGTATTGTCAAATTTTAAGGATGGATAAGAGAAAAACTTAACCAAACATTTTAAAAAAAATTTCGTTTGTTTGTTTGTTTTTTGTTTTGTTTTGTTTTGTTTTTTGTTGTTGCCAATATGTCAGGATTAAGATGCAAGTGGAATTATGATTTTATCTCAAATAATTAGTGACTTATATCGATATTTATGGGGTGAATGCTTTGAGGTCAACTTCCAATTGTTATTCAACAATTAACATCATAGACACCCAAATACGAGACATATAAATTCTGTGGAATATGACGATCACACACATATATGATTTGTTATCCTTACACAAATACATTTTGAGCTAGGATTGATTCAAGTGGGATTTATTTTTAGTGTCTTGGCTGTCCTTAAAAATTTAGAGGAGATACAAATCATCCAAAGAAGTTCATCAAGTTAGAGTAAAATAATAAGTGCTGTCAAAGATTGTTTGTGGTCAGTTTTGATGAGACGGTGTTAAAACTGGTTCCCCTGAACTAGCCAACAAGCACTCTTTTTACTTTATTTTGTTGATAATGAGAAATATGTTAACCATTTCAGTGTCACGTTTTGACTGAGCCAACAAGTTTTCCTCGAGGCGCTAAGATGGTCAGTTTGCAATTTGAATCTGCTATATCGTTATGAGCAGATGCCAAATGTGAGATAAGTATGTTGCAGGTCAGCAGTTAATTTTAATGCTGGTTAACCAATAAACGCAACCTGCACCAAATATGGATGCCGACTCAGTCATAACCTCCAGAGAAAAATTTCAGCTATTGAAATAGTTTAAATCTGTGATGTGTCTATTTTCACATTTATTGCGTTTGAGTTGCCAAGTCAAAGTGTGCAAGTTATGCTAAGGTAAGTAAAGCGTGGCTGCGCACTGTTTTATATTTCTGTCCGATATTTGGCGTTTCAAACCCGTCTCGTGTAAAGTTGCAGCAAGAAATCAAATAAAAAAGTTGCCATGTATGCATTTCAGATTAATGCTGGTACGCATTATGTATATAAATTTTGGGAAACATTGTTATGATACAAATTGTAAATGTAATATCAAAATCTAATTTAGTTTGTAATTTTACTTCCTTTTTGTGTTTTGATATTTTCAGATACGTGCATCAATGGAGAAGATTCGTTTTCTGAAATGTTTAAAACTGGTCTTGAGTGTTCCTAACATTCAACGAACCAAGCACTGTGAAGATGTACCCGTGGTCTTCCAAGAACCTCATATATATACAGGATATCGTAAACCTAACAAATCCTGGCTGTACTATTTCCTGAGTATTTTCCAAGTGCACAATGAGTCGTTCAACGTGTGGAGCCACCTTGTGGCAGTTTTTCTCTTCCTGCATAGGATTTATGCATATGGACAAGAACTCGACTTCAGGAATGACAGTTCCACGATTGGACTTGTTGGTTTCGGTGTGGCGACAACCGTGTATGCTGCACTTAGTTCTGTGGCACACATGTTGCACTCGAAATCTCAGCTGATCCATTATACATGCTTCCAAGTTGACTACATCGGAACTGGAATGTATGGTCATGGTATAGCACTAATGTTTTTTTATACCACCGGAACAAAGGAATTTTATCAAACTTTTAGCAACATATTCATACCAATAAACATATTACTCAGCTGCTTTGTATGCACTTGCTGTAGCTATGCCAAACTAAAGTACAGAAGACCCTATCCATTTCAACGGAAACTCTGGCAACTCGTCTCTGGAGGTCTTCAGGCCATCTTTGCCGGTGTTCCACTGCTTTACAAAGTCCATTTTTGCGCCACAAAGGGGACGTGTCCGGCGAATGCACTCACCAATCATTTTTATGCTTTGCTCGTTTGTGCCATTTCTGTATTTTTCTTTGCATCGCACATGCCAGAGAAATTTTTTCCAGGTTGTTTGGATCTACTTGGTAATGGACATCAAATATTTCATGTGATGATCGTCTTTACAACATTACTGCAATTTCGATCGGCTTATTTTGACATAAAATATCCAGTGGAGCAAAATTTAGGAATGAATCATCCTGGATATACTACTGCCCTAGGAAGCATATTAACTATAATTGTTTTGGATATATTTGTGATATTATTCTTGAAAAAGAAAGTAAAAGAACGCATCCAAGCAGACATGGCCATGGAAAAGAATACCAGACAGAAGTCTGAATAGTATGGCAATCCGTTTTAATATCTAATCCGAATTTTAGTTATCAAAATTTCGAATTATATATATCTATAAATCAATTTTCGATATCTCTAAGGTAGTGGAGGGTCCCGCGACTTGGAAGTTGTATAAATGAACTATGTTTGACATTCCACCCATAAAAACATACATTTTGTTTATTGTGCAGATGTCTATATTTTTTAGAAACAAATTTTATATCGATACGACAATTTTCAAGGATTTTTATAAGCCGTTGACATGAGGGTATCAGATTGGGCTTTTTGTCAGCATTTCTTAACAAGTGATCGATGGAAAAGCGTATTACATATGGAAAATTAAAGTATGGCCCAATAGGCAAGTAATTCTTTTTGTGAGCTACAAAAGTCTTTGAGGAGGCACCTGACGGGAAAAAACAGTCCTTAGATAATATATTTATGTTCAAAAGACAATTATTTGAAGCAGATCGATCTGTCAGCTTTAAAGTGACGCTGTCTACAAGATTAATAAACCGAAAATTTTATTCCAAGAAATCAGCGTTGAAAGATTGCATGAGGCCCTTTTTTCGCACATTGTTGGCCATAATGATAAAATTGCTTCTGCCCGTTTTGGTGGAAACACTTCGAACAAATGTCAATCAACATATCTTTGATGTATAATTTCCAACATACAATGATGTTTATTGGCTTAAGAAGCATTTATTTACTCGAATAACATCAAGGGCAGCCACACATGTAAGCTTGTCACTGTGGTTTCACACGCGACGGTGGCAGCTTGAAAAGGGACTCGAAAGCGGAATATTTTAGTTGTGACGGGTCTAGCGCAGAGAGTTCTTCTGCACCTTATAAGCTTATTTCAATTTTTAAGCTCAGGTATTGCTGCTATGTTGAACTCTGGAGATGAGGTGCTGTGCATTCCCAAAAACCATGATGTGACATACCACTATGAAGCCAGCAATAGGTGTGCCTGGTGGTGGGAGATTAAAACCCTCATTTCGAAAGCATACTTGGTACAAAAAAGAAGTACTTAACAAATTTATGTTGTTACTTTAAAGAGAGTTTTGAGGTCCTGTCATGAACATGGAGGGAGAATTTTCAGGAATATGCTGCTGGTTGGGCCTTACCTTATTCAATGGAGACTTTAAGGAGCAAGCAGATGGCAAATAAAGATATTGGTCCTGCTATGAGATGGATGGACTCAGGTAAGATACCTTTTGGACCTGGTGTGTCTGCAGCTAGCCCTACTACTCGTCACTATTGGATTTTGTGGGAACGTTTAGTGATTAAAGACAGTGTTGTTTACAGGATTTTTCAGACGAACAAGTGCCTCCGGCTGTGGCCAGGTAATAAATTAAATTGACAGTCAAAAGAGGTAATGTTTAAAAGGGGAAAGAACATCTATTTTTAAACATATCTCAACAAGTATCCAAGTTACCAAAGGCCCAACAAAAATATACATGTGTCGTGCAGGTAACCTGACAGACCCTACTAAAAATGCCCAGCCCTAAAATTGATGGAATAAAAAAATGGTATATGTACTT
>OZ026630.1:27334936-27362936 GCA_964020975.1 Hermodice carunculata
TCAAGCCACCCTTCCCTAATAAATATTGATCGACCTAGGCCAGTGCCAGAAACTCAGACACCCAAGTGGTCCAAAAAGTGCATAATTTTTTTCAGTGGCCCACATGAGACAAATGTGGCCCAAAAGGGCCAAAGCAAGCACCCGAAGGCATGCTGGGGGGATTTGGGGGTTTTCCCCTCCCCCCTTCCCCGAAAAATTTCGAATTTGAGCATGCAAAATGGTGCATTCTGGATAGTTTCGAGTGGAAAATCGTGGCATGATATGGTTGACGAAATCACATTTTAGTCATTATTGTACTGATTTGGCTCCCTAAGATTGTAAAAAAAATCTGAGGGATATAAGCAAAAAGTTGTAAAAATTGAATTTTAAAAAGGACCATTGCCATGTTATCAATTAAGATAAGAATTTTTTTGTATTTATACATGTAACGCTTTAGGGAATTTTTGCACACATATTATGTTTATTAATTCGGGGAAAATTAACAAATAAGTTATCCTGCAATTAGTAAGACGTGTATTTTCTCAACAAAAGCCAGGGGAAAAATACATTAAGATAATCACTAGGCCTAAATGTACTTAACTTTTATCACTGAATGTTGATTGATTGATTGATTGATTGTTCGATTGATTAATTGATTGATAACATTTTATTCACACATATGCCAGCATAGTGCAATGTAATATAATTGCTGAAAGCACACCAAACTATGATGCAACAAATGGGAGCACCAAATGCCTAGGGAATCTTGCCTCGGCTTATTTCCATGGTGGACCACAACAGGAAAAAATTAGCAAGTATGAAATCAGAAAAATATTAAGTTGATTTGCCCAGGTTTGTAGCTAAAATGCTTTATTAATTTATGATATTAAAGATAAATCTAAATTTTCAAATATATATATATATATATATATATATATATATATATATATATATATATATATATATATATATATATATATATATATATTATGGCATGCTTTGTTGAAGATATGAAGTGTATCAACGAGCACTGAATGCCATATAGCAGAACTCGTTCGCTTCGCTCACTCGTTCTGCGATATGGTATATGCGAGTTGATTACTTCATATTGTCCACAAAGCATGCTATAAAATTTTTATCTCATGTTTGGGTCGAGTTGCGCATTTCAATACACAAAGCAAAAATAAGAACGACATTTGCAGAAAGTTTTACTCCCCATTAACACAATTACCGGTGAAACCTGAAGAGTACCGATACCACCGGCCGTGTACCGATACATTACATCGCAGCACTATAGCTTTAAGGCCCATGATAAGGTATTTAAACAAGCCTGTTATAGTACTAAAATCGACCAAAAACATGATATATATATATATATATATATATATATATATATATATATATAAGTACCAAAGGCATTATTTTTATAACACTAAGATATTGAAATAATATATATATATATATATATATATAGATATATATATATAAAACGGTTCTTCTCCAGTACTCCCATTTCCTGGCAGTCATGCATCAAGAATGATGTCACCTTATTTTTGAAAATGTTCTTACATTCACTCTCTTTGATATACCCTGGCAGGTTCTGCGTAGTATAATTATGGTGCAGCAGTAAACAAAAGAAAGATGATTGAAAAGAGAAGGATTAAAGAGACAGAGAGATGAACAGAAGACAGAACCAAAAGTGAAGCAACAAAAGAGGGCGATGACGTAAGACAGAAGAAAAGTGAACTGAGGAAAAATGAGCATAGAAAAGAGAAGATGAATGGCTTGCAAGAGAATAAAGATGGTCCAAAAGTAAAGAAAGATGAACAAAGGAAAGATGTACAGAGAGAGCAGACATGTCTATGGGAAGAAAGGAAAGATGCACAGAGAGAGCAGACATGTCTATGGGAAGAAAGGAAAGATGCACAGAGAGAGCAGACATGTCTATGGGAAGAAAGGAAAGATGCACAGAGAGAAAAATGATGATCTAAAAGGGAAGAAAAATGAACAAAAGAAAGATGAAAAAGAGATAAGAAAGACATGATAGTAGAAGCAATGGGGTGCGCAAATGTTAACACTCCAACCATAGCAGTCCCAACGGAGCTGAAACAAGGAACAAGTAGAGTGCCTTCATCACAGGAGCATGTGCAACCTTACCACCGCGTGTGGTAAAACTCCTGAGATGTTGCCTAGACTTGCTGCAGACTATGGACGGGATAGCCAGCACTGAGGACAACCAGAGGGAGTATTTAGAACTCCATGCTCTGTATGACAATCTTTTTTTATGCTCAGCAACAGCAGGGTGGTGATGAAGAGGTACCTTCACCATTACTATCACTCAATATGGTCAAGGATGTAATCAATTTGACAGTCAGGACAGTGGCAAATGCCACTGTGGTAGCTGCACGTCTCCAACCCTTGCTAGGTCTTCATAAAGGCAATGTACCTGTTGCCCAATTGTTTTTCGAAATGAAATATGTTAAAACCAACCTTTGCCACCAGCCCAGGATATGTCCTTGGTTACAAACCAACTGTTGACAACCAAATGGATTGGGTAGTTGACAACATGTCTCTCCCCCAGACTGGAGAGGGATGCAAGAAGTCGGAGGGAAGTGGCAAAGACACTGGCTGGAGTAAACAAGGGAACTGAAAGTATAGTCAATGAAATCTGAGGACAAAAGGATGGAACCAACCACAAAACATCAGTTCTTGTCAGATCAGAAGATAGGGTGCTGAAGACCACAACCCCTGCAGCCACCCAGCAGATAATAATTCAGCACATGCTTAGTACCGAGAGGGCATTGACAAACCAGCTGCATCTCCGATCTGAGGTTTTCCAAGTGCTGGCTGAGACAGGCCCCCCAAAAAGGGATGGTCCTCAAATGAAAGGAGATGGAGGACATCACAACAGTAAAAATCCTCAGTCCAGCAGAGGGTGATGAGGCTTTATGCTCCTCACAAGAATCAAAAAGTTTGAAGAAGCCACAATAAACAATCTTTTCGGCAGAAGAGAGCCAGAGGAAGTTAAAGCTGTGCAGATGCGGTCAACAGTAGTCCAGAGAACAACCTGGAACCATCTTTCCAAGAGCCAAACAGATTGCCCACATCAAGCGGCAGCAGAGGATTTCATCAAGAGCATGTAAAACCACATGAAGTCCAGAGCACTAAAGAGAACGTTTAGCCTGGCATCACAAGCAGTGAAGAGGTTCTAAAATGGTTTGGTAAACTGTTCCATAACTTAGCAGCAGAGTATCTGAAGGAGCGGATTCCGAAAGATGTTGTACGGACCCTTGGTACATTAACTGTATTTTCATTGCGGAAAGAATATTTGAAAGACTTATGATGTAATAGGTTATGGTAGTAAACTGGTCCTTGTTTATGGTAAAGTTTGTATGCTTTCAAAGCCAGCATCTCATCCTCTTGATTCTGAGAGAAGTGAATTTTGAAGGTGTTCATATGGGTAGTTCTGATCATTATAAATAAATCTGAGCCCTCTCTCGGATCCGTTCTATTTCATGAGTGTTTCCTTCGTTGGTAAAATGCGAAACAAGAGGACAATAAGTGAAATTTGACAGAATGAAAGAGTGATAAATAAGGAGCTTGCAGAGGGTGTTTAGGTAGGGGCCGCTTCTTTTTAATATGTTTAGTTGCCTACAGACTTTCTTACATATATCTGACACATGTTCATCAAAATTATGCTGGAAGTCGACCGTTAACCCAGGTAGTTTTACCTCAGCTTCAGAGTTTATGGTTGTGTTTCCAATTTAGAAATTTATATCATTATGAATATCCCTATCACCAAATATGATAGCCTGAAACTTGTCCGGGTTCGCCCTCATCATATTGGTATCAAACCAGTCAATAAGATGAATGAATATGATGTATGAAGTGAAAAGAGGGCCAGTTTCTACTCATACCTTTAACCAGGAGCAGGTGGGCCCAGCAAAGACAAAGTTTTACCCTCAAGTTCAGACCATAACACTGTCAGCTAAAAATGGTCTGTTCCACATTATCTTTTATGGATCATGACCACTTGAATACATTTGGTACAGAGTCACTTTAGGTACATTCCCACCATGTTTGAAGTGAATCTGGTTTAATGTTTTGGAGAAGCTAAATGTGTAAATTTCCATTGCAATCACCATTGACTTGCATATTAATCCACAGAAATGATTGCATCAACTGACCAGTACCTGAATTGAAAAATACGTTAAGAAGACGGCTTTGTGAACAGCCCATGCTCAGCTAAGCTTCTTCACAAAATCAAAGTTGCAACTGAATAGACCTCTGTTGAGCTTGGGCTGAGTGCAATGACATTTACAAGTATTTCTAATATTTGTCTGAAAAAAAATTCCTTAAAAATATAAATTTTACTGGACCATGAGAAATTGAAGAACATTGAAAGAAAACTTTAAAGAGAACATAGCTACTTGGTGGCGAAAATACATGATATTGAGTATTAGAATGTCCATTGACTTACAAAGTAATCAATAGGAAAGTTGCACTAACTGGCAAGTACTCCAATTGAAAAAAATATATAAAAATCAGTAATCCACAAACATATCCACCAAGTTCCACCTTAATCTATGTAACCATTCTGGAGAAATCGAAAATCGTGAAAACACACCAAAAATTATTAAAAGTAAAAAAAAAAAAAAAAAAAAAATGCAGCACCACATGGTGAACAAATTAAGAACTATGAATCCCTAGAAGTGTTATGTGTGATATCAAAGTAATTGGCTGACATTTGGAGAAGATTTTTCAAGACTTCTCCAAATTGAACAAAAAATTTCATACAAAATTAAAAAATCACTGGACATGACCATTTTAACAAACACAGTAGAGACCCACCCAAGGTACATTGCCAAGTTTGAAGTGAATCTGGCTGATGGTTTTAGAATTCAAAAAAATGTGAATTAGCATTAGAATGCCCATTGACTGACACAGTAATCAATAGAAAATGTGCATTTATAGATGTACCCAAATTGAATAAAAACAAACAAACAAAACAAAACCCCACATTAAAAATCAGGAATCCACTGCAGTGCCACCTAGTGAATAACTTTCTTTGACCCTTTCACAAGGAACATATACACTAAGTTTCTGCTTTATCTGAGTGTGGGTTCTGGAGAAGTCAAAAATAACAAAAAACACAAAAAAACGTTTAAAAAAATGAAAAATGCAGTGCCACCTGGTGAGCAAATTAAGAACTAGGAGTGTCCCTGTGTGATGTCAAAGCAATTGGAGATGATTTTTTTTAGATTTGTCCCTGAAAAGGACAAAAAAAATTTCATAAAATTCCAAAAATCACTGGAACATGACCATTTGAAAAACTTTGGGGAGACCCGCCCAAGGTATATTGCCACAAAGTTTTAAGTGAATCTGCCCAGTGGTTTCTGAGAAGTTGCAAAAGGCCTTACCACCACATAAGCTCTACTGACTGACAAGTCAGCCGAGCTAAAAACCAGGGATCCACAGTATCACACCCCGTGAAAGCCTTTGTTTACCCCTCCCACAAGCTACATATCCACTTAACTTCAGAACAATCTCAGGGACAGTTTTCGAGAATTCAAAAACAGCTTCAACAAAAAAAAATTGATTTCAAAAAATAGAAAAATGTCACAGTGCAACCTGTTGAACAAACTATGTGTCAAGTGTCCCCACGCAATTTGCTGAGCAGGTTTAGAGAATTTTGAAGAGATCAACCCAAGGTACATTGCCATCAAGTTTGAAGTGAATCTGACGGACAGTTTCTTCAGAGAAGTCCAAAATGTGAACTAGAACAGACTGATTTTCCAACAGAAAATCAAATGTCTCCCGGTGGAACACTTACCTCTCTGAATAAGCTACAGGTGATAACAAATAACAAATGACCCAGTTTGCTTGAAAACTACAATCCTATTTTAGCTCTCCCCTAGATTCATTACTCTAGCAATTTTCATCAAGTTCTTCAAGACTTATTGCAGAGAAACCAATTTCACAAATGACCCTATGACCTTGAAAATTAGGTCAACGTCACCCAAATACAATCCCAACCTTGGTCTTACCTTGATACATAATCCTACCAAGTTTCATCAAATTCCATCCTGTTCTTCATGACTTATCGAACGGAAACCAATTTCACATAAGTGACCCTGTGACCTGGAAAATTAGGTCAAGGTCACCCAAATACAATTCCAACCTAGGTCTTGCCAAGATACATAATCCTACCAACTTTCATCAAATTCGATCCTGTTCTTCATGACTTATCGAACGGAAACCAATTTCACATAAGTGACCCTGTGACCTTGAGAATTCGCTCAAGGTCATCCAAATACAATTCCAACCTAGGTCTTGCCTAGATACATAATCCTACCAAGTTTCATCAAATTCCATCTTGTTCTTCATGACTTATTGAACGGTAACCAATTTCACATAAGTGACCCTGTGACCTTGAAAATTCGCTCAAGGTCACCCAAATACAATCCCAATCTAGGTCTTGCCAAGATACATAATCCTACCAACTTTCATCAAATTCCATCAAGTTCTTCAAGACTTATCACACGGAAACCAATTTCACATAAGTGACCCTGTGACCTTGAGAATTCGCTCAAGGTCATCCAAATACAATCCCAACCTTGGTCTTGCCAAGATACATAATCCTACCAAGTCTCATCAAATTCCATCAAGTTCTTCATGACTTATTGAACGGAAACCAATTTCACATAAATGACCCTGTGACCTTGAGAATTTGCTCAAGGTCATCCAAATACAATCCCAACCTAGGTCTTGCCTAGAGACATCATCCTGCCAAGTTTCATCAAATTCCATCAAGTTCTTCATGACTTATCGCATGGAAACCAATTTCACATAAGTGACCCTGTGACCTTGAGAATTCGCTCAAGGTCATCCAAATACGATCCCAACCTAGGTCTTGCCAAGATACATAATCCTACCAAGTTTCATCAAATTCCATCAAGTTCTTCAAGACTTATCGAACGGAAACCAATTTTACAAAAGTGACCTTGTGACCTTGAGAATTCGCTCAAGGTCACCCAAATACAATCCCAACCTAGGTCTTGCCAAGATACATTATCCTACCAAATTTCATCAAATTCCATCAAGTTCTTCAAGACTTATCGCACGGAAACCAATTTCACATAAGTGACCCTGTGACCTTGAGAATTCGCTCAAGGTCATCCAAATACAATCCCAACCTAGGTCTTGCCAAGATACATAATCCTACCAAGTTTCATCAAATTCCATCTTGTTCTTTATGACTTATTGAACGGAAACCAATTTCACATAAGTGACCCTGTGACCTTGAAAATCAAGTCAAGGTCACCCAAATACAATCCCAACCTAGGTCTTGCCAAGATACATAATCCTATTAAGTTTCATCAAATTCCATCAAGTTCTTCAAGACTTATCGCACGGAAACCAATTTCACATAAGTGACCCTGTGACCTTGAAAATTAGGTCAAGGTCACCCAAATACAATCCCAACCTAGGTCTTGCCTAGATACATAATCCTACCAAGTTTCATCAAATTCTGTCAAGTCCTTCAAGACTTATCGCACGGAAACCAGTGTTGAAGAACCTGAACAACAACAACAAGAAGAAGAAGAAGAAGCGGAAGAAACGGGCACTAAACCAATATGTCCCCCGGCTTCCACCGGGAGACATAATTACCATCGAATGCCCATTGACTTGCTTAGCAATCAGTAGAAAAGGTGCATTTACTGATAAGAAGCAGAATTGAAAAAAAAAATGGATAAAAATCAGGAATCACAGCAGTGCTACCTAGTGAACATCTTTGCTTGACCCTTTCACAAGAACATATCCAAAAAGTTTCAACTTAATCGAAGTAACGGTTCTGGAGAAGTGACAAGTAACGAAAGCACACAAAAATTCATAAAATAATTGGAAAAATAATTGCAGCACCACTTGGTGAACAAATTAAGATCTAGGAGTCCCTAGGATTGTTCTTATTTGATATCAAATTTATTGGGTGAACCGATGTGGAGAAGTAAATTTTGAGATTTGTCAAAAAAAAAAAAAATCATTAAAAATTAAAAAAACCAGTGGAGCATTACCATTTGAATAACCTTAGCAGAAACCCACCCAAGGTATATTACCATCAAATTTGAAGTCAATCTGGATCACAGTTTTGGAGAAGTCAAAAATGTGAATTAGCATTAGAATGCCTAATGACTTGCATAGGAATCAAAAGGAAAGCTGCATTGACCATGAAAAAATCGTTTAAAATCAGGAATCCACAACAGTGCCACCTAGTGAACAACTTTGTTTGACCCTTCCGCAAGGAACATATCCACTAAGTTTCAGCTAAATCTGATTTACGGTTTTGGAAAAGAAGTCAAAAATAGAAATAACACCCACACAAAAAGCAGAACAAATTTGAAAAAAATCCCAGCACCAACTGGTGAACAAAATCAGAACTTGAAGTCCCCGCGAGCGACCCTGTGCGATATCAAAGCAATTTGGTGAGCGATTTCGGCGATTTTTTTAAGATTTGCGCCAAAAGACACACACACACAAAAAAAGAAATCAATAAAAAAATCCAAAAATCTATGGAGCATGACCATTTGAAACACCTTGGAAGAGAGCCACCCAAGTCACAACTCCAACAATTTTGAAGTGAATCTGACAGACAGTTTTGGAGTAGAAGTCAAAAATGTAATTGTGAACAGACGGATGACTTGGCATCCTAAAAGCTCAGCCTGACTGATAAGTCAGCTGAGCTAAAAATTATGAAAAATACATGAAGCAAGACCATTTGAACAAACTTGGTATACCAACCCAGGGTACATTCCCACCAAGTTTGAAGAGAGTCTGGATGACGGCTGAGGTAAAAAACTGCTGACACAACATTGTATATGAAAAAACCTTTATTCACTTAAAAAATCTTACATTTGCAATACAACAGACATGAAAAAATATATATATATTTATTATGTACTTCCATGCTCAAAATAGTGGGGAGGTTTTTTTACAATTAAAACAATGTCACATCTTTTTTGTCTTTACACTTTTAAGACTAATTGCAACTGTGTCACATATTCACCGTAACTGTTTCTTTTACACCAGGCTTACTCCACAATGCCATCACCTGATTCACTCAACAACTATCTTCAGCCCATCAAACACACTATAGTTTCATCATTTTGAGTCATTCATACAAACCTACCTTATCTGACCAAATTTTCACACTAATATCCTGATTGCATTTGTGTTCTAAGAAAACAAGAACACATGAAACTTTCATCAATAATATGGCAAGCTTTGACGCTTTATGCTGGATGCGACTTACAAATCCAATTTCAAGTATGTAGAAATTCTATTTGTGGTTTACATTCCTTTGCCAATGCTTGTACAAAAAAGCAAACTTCAGTGTTTGAGATAACCAAGTTCCACTATACATTATTTTCCAAAATGCCTCTTATATGAACACCAGGAAGAAAGACAAAGAAATCTTATGCATTCATGATATAACCAGTTACAAATTACAGTTGTTGGGGTTTTTTTTACATCTAATGTCTCTTCAGTGTACTGCAAATTTTCAGCATATGATGTGCATGTTAAATCTGTACATGTATATTGCTATTTTGTTACGATTACTGACCAAAGTGTAGAACATTGGTATGTTTGAAGTCAGAAAAGTGAGCAGTTACTTATGGGACATGTGCTTAAAGGAGATATGATGGTAGTCCTACAAGATTTGTGTCCAAATTTAAAGTAAATTAAAATGCAGTCAGAGATCACTTGGTCCATGTCCTCTGTCCTCATTGATAACCTTGGTAATTACAGGTCTCATTTAGAATAACAGTAGTCATGAACAGTAAAAAAACTAAAAGGACAATCATGCAATGTTTTGCTATGTAACATGCAAACTGCACTGTGACCTTGAAAAAGATGTCAATGTCAGTGGGCTTTGAACTAAACTTGGGCCTCACAGTGGTGCATATGCATGTGCAAGCTGGAAATCCTAATTCAAAAAGCTTTCTAGCTACCACCTAGAAACCAGCCTGATGGGCAGATGGAATGACAGGCAAATGTAACCTTTGCATTATGAAATCTTTAAACTCAAGCTAGCCCCAATATTGGAATATACTACTCTGAAATATGAAAGCCATAGCTCAAAAACTTTCAAGGTATCCCATGGAAACGAAAATTCACTAAAGTCCAAAAGTGCTGGTTATATTGTGGAAACTGCAGACAGACAAAGTGTCGGACATAATGATTGCTGTATGCCTCCTCCAAATTGGGGAGGTGGAGGAAGGATAAATACCTAAAAATATTTAATCCATGCAGCAGAAAAAATAGAGAATAGACTAACCTTATATGAAACATACCCCCCCCAAAAAAAAAACTACCAACACACTTATTCTTAGAATATTCTGTCCACTATGGAATTGAACACTTGGTGATCAAAGTGTGAATCACACAGAACCCCGGTGGCTTATCACCTGCAAGATATTTAATGTACATGTATAACATCTGACCTCCCCTTGCTCTGTTTAGACTGATCCACATTGACATTGGAAGCGCAAACAAAACTGAGGGAAGTTGGGGTTAATACACCCCTGCATAAATCTTCTGTACACAGTATGTCAGGTGCAAAAAGTAGGTCTGGAGGTAAAAGTCTGGGAGAGTGTTGCTCTGCAGAAATCAGTGCATCAAATACAAATTCTATTGTAACCTCAGCTGATCTAAGGGCGTCTCTTGTACAAACTGTAAAAGCTGGGTTCAGATACCTATAAGTTGAACCAGTTACACTGCAAGAAATGCCAGACTGGTCAACAAAAAAGTAGGGTTTATGTTTCACATTGTTTGTACTTCTCACTACCACCAGAGGACAGTGAAGACAGCGATACTTATACCAGCTAGGGTCATTGTTCCTTTTGTATTGAAATAAGAGTGAGCAACTTTTTTCATGTACAACTTCAGTCATGACACTCAAACTTGAGATTATATTTCACTAAGTCTGAATTGGCTTGATGAAAGAATTAACCAATGTATTGCCTAGGGAGTAGTTGACCAATTCCATCAATACTGTAAATGTTCTTATTTCCATAAATATTGATTCTTTTTACATTTTAGGCATTTGATTGAAGTTTTATTTTTCCTATTTTGGATTTATTTCCCATTAAACCTGTATTTAAAATAACATTCCATTGTACACCTTTATTATTTTCATGGTTTTGTGACATCAGCAAAATAATCGAAAATAAAAATACAGCACAATTCGAGTTAATTTACAGTATTACAACAATCTCTACATATGTTCAACTTTTGCTTGTACAGCATTCATCCTTTGACAGAGCATGGTGGAATCTGATACATCCTCTGAAAAAATTATGCCAAGTTAAAAGGCCAGTGGGCCCATTTGGTCCTAACAGGTGCTGATTCATCAATGTGGCATTTTGTGATGGTAAAATTACTGTACATTATTCAGCATAAGCTGGTGCAACACAGTTTGTTAAACAATAGGAAGCATGATTCACCAGAATGTACTATTTGCAACCTTAAACCTTCTGCAGTGTGTTCTGGGGTGAACAGCCCTTAACTCTTCATTCTCAATGTATATTCTGGTTTTTGGGTGGTAACCTTGATATAAATATTATGACCCCAATTTGAAAAGAATAAAGGGCTTATGGGTCCTCCATCTTGGAAGCCAGGCTTGAACACTGCTCACATACCCCCTAAATGATAAAATATGGGCGTGTCCATTTAACAGAGTATGTACTGCACCAGCCAAATCCAAAACTAAAGTTTTGACACATTGGACACATAGTCAATTACTTCAACTGCAAGGGCACCATACTAATGCCAAGACTTCACTCAATTCATTTAAGGGGCTTCAGCTTTACTTCCAATCTAAACTTTAGTAGGGGAGGGGACACACCAATGCATTTTTCCCCATGTAATGCAATAGGAGTTATATTCTACACACTCTACTTACTTCTGTTTTTCTGCTATTCCTATCTTGCATGGGCAAATACTCTTTGGTGTTGAATAAGCAAATTGCTGGGCGTACCACCAAACTCCCATTTACTAGACAACCACAAATAAATGAGACTGAATCGTCATGTTTCGTTCTTTTGGTCAAGCCAATGTCTGTTCACATTTCCATTTTCCATATCAAATTGACAAGCAATGCTCAATTTTGTCCAGTATCAAAATCTGAGAAGCAATTCAAGCCTTGTGGTTATAGTGAGCAAATGTCAAGATTGTCTAGCTATCCAGCACTGCCCTCTAATGGCTACCAATGCAACTACATTGTCCAGTACAGTGCTACCATCTATACAATACTTTCTGAACTATTTTCAAAGGTTTCCAAATGACTTGCTAGACACAAGGTAACTACTTGTACTATATCGTTATAAGTAAATATGCATCTTCTGATGCTGATGAATTAATGGCCTGACTGCAGTATGGAAAATGGTTGATAATTCACATGGCCACTTGCTACTGCACTCAAGCAAACGGTGCCGTGACAAGACAGTCCAACTGGTGTAGCCTTAATAGCAATGGCAGCTTAAAACATGCTTTCCCACCACGTAAAAACAAATCTTCCACAATGTTTACGACATTGATAAGCATCGTATTCCCATGTGCTGCCCGTTTTAGAAACTTACACGAATATGTACAATGATTTCTTAATAAATAATTTGCCCACCAGAGCAAAACATTCATCCCTGCAAAACCGCACAATGGATCGATTTTCTTCTGTAATCAGCAGACCTTTGTTTTTTGTCTAAGCCCAGAAACTGTTAGGTCCCATGACTTCTCCACAGCTCTCTAAATCACAGGCCTATGCTAAAAGCAGGTCTCTGTGGCTCTATTTCTAGCAGTCTTTATCTAGTAAATTTCTAAAATCTGCCAAGTGGCCATGATTGACTCAGTGCACACAGGTTACAAGTATCTGCTGCCTCTAATCTAATAATTCGATCTGGTGTATTGCTGAACATCTTACTGTGTCTCTTTGGCAAGTAAAACAGTGTGCTGCCCGCCAGCAGACACCATGACTCCACTCCTAAAAGTAAAACAAGAGGACATCACAATATGTGCATCAAGATTTAATTTCGCAGTAATTTCATTTTGATTTATTTTGCTGATTGCACACAGTGAAATAGTATTCCAACATTGTTTAAATAGAAATTATGTCCACAACAGGTAAATTAAAACTCAAGTGCAATGTTAAAAAAACAAAAACGGGGAAAATTTATACTCGCAAAAATAAAGCAATTTACAGTATTTAACTTGAATATACATGTGAATTAAACATGGGATTACAACAACTACTCTGAATACAGACAAATGTGCAAGAAACTTTTTTTTATTGTTTTCTAATACACCGAATTAAATATTAACAAAAATTTGATTTTATTGCATCAATAAATGTCAGCTACGTTAGTCTCAAGTGACTGGAAGTGTACCACGTGATGTTATTGGCAAGACAGAGCTTAAAAGCCACAAAATGTGGTAAAGAAATTTATAACTCTGGTCTTAAATTTCAAAAGTTGGAAAGTGTGAAGCTCAGTGCAAAAATGTTACACTGAAAATTAGGGTGCTAAAATGCCAGTGAACTGCATGGCATGAGTTCTACAATTCTCTAAGAGAGCACATCAGAGGCATGAAGAACTGTCCAACCACAGCATGCCTTAACACTTTCAGTGCCACATGTTGGACTGAATCAATAGCTTTCCTCAGTGTGCTTTGGGCACATCACACCCAAAACATTCTGAGTCAAACTGTTGACCTGGACTATTATATTCTCTATGTTACTTCAGGCATGCTGGTAGTTAAATGAAAGGTATTTTCTGTTTTAAGTAGTTTGACTTTACAGTTGGCACAGTAAGTGTTAGCATTCATGCACCTCCTGAGAAACCTGTTGACTGAGTCGTCACCCATGAGGGCTTGACTTACCATAATTTTTGAGTAAATAAATAAATAAATACTGAGATGACTGCTACAGAGAGATGGTCCTACCTGGTTTCTAATTGTTTTCCAGTCAGTACTGTCGGTACCCATAGATCATCCTCTTCCCGTTGTCCTAACTGTTTACTGCTGCCCATGCCCCAGGCATAGATTGTACCTGAAATACACATACTGGTCATTTAATCCAGAAAACTGGAGCTATGACTGATACTTATGAGGTTCATATCTATCAATAACCAAGTATATGTGCTCGGGAATCATAAAAGATGGGATCACATGGTATGGCATCTTTTTTTTTACAGGGCCTACAAAGCGACACATGCAAAATTGCATGAAACTGACCCGATGGATGGTTATTACTTTGTGTGATTAATTTCAGCAAAATTTTAGTGATAATATAGTTTCCTTTAGCTTCGAATAGTTTGAGCCCTCTCAGCCAGAGTCTGTGCCTTTTTGTGAAAGGAGCCGGGACATCATCTGGTGAACACAAAGCCAAGCAGCATGTCCACAAAGATAGTGACGTGAGGGGCAATGAAGATGAGTTGGATCTTTCGTGCTCATGTGAGTTTTCTGGAAAAGAGACTGAGGAGAGGAATTCTGATGGTGATGAGAATTTTTTTGGTGATGGCAGGCAAGTTGTTGACACAATTCAGGCTTCCATCTTTTCTGGCCAGAGTCAACGGCACCTGTTTCAACAGAACAGCTGGTTCAAGAAGACAAGTCATGGAGATTGAACAGTTTAGAACATCAATGCTACGGTGTTTTGTTTAGCACAAAGCACTATGAAATTAAAATTTCAGAAGCAATTTCTCCTGGAAGAAAGTTGAGTGTAAAAGATCAACGGCAACCTGTGCAAACTGGATCTGCTGACTTCCATGGCAGCTTGGTCAAGCAAGATCATAATGCACAGGGACTCACAGTTGCCTGACCCTGCTGTGCTAAGTGTTAGAATCGAGCCTATTCCAGCTAATTGATCTCGTCTTTGAACTATGACCCCCCATTGTAGTCACAGTAGACAACAGTCACCAATTTGGAAGAAGGGCTAAATTCTATGGAATTAGCACTTGCTGACATCTGAATAGCCAAATTGAACAAAAAGGTATTACTGAGGTAAAAAAACCCAATGCCTAAAATTCAGTCAACTCTATCATAAATGGTCGACACATCAATTTCATGTACTTACTGACTTAGCATGCAAGCAAATAATTGAGGTTTTAACAATATAATTTCCCCATGGTATTGTACACTATCCCTCATCATTGAACATAAGTTATGTGGACAATAATTTTGGCTCCATCACCAAAATTCAATTAAGGATTGCTTCTTGATATGCACATATCAATAAACAGCACACTCCTAGAATGCTATAGTTGGGCACACCCAACATGTATGTCAACATTGTTTGCCACTGTTGTCGATTCTAGCCCCAGCAAAAGCCAACCGTCAGCAGTTTCCCTCTGGACTGCAATGGTGTGCATTTTATTGTAGACCAACTTAAATACTTGGGGATGGCTAGGCCTGTTTCGATTTTGTGGTAAAAAAAAGTATGTTCTTGTGAAATGGATAAAAAACAAACAACAGTCCATTTTTTATGTAAAATAACGCTGGGATTTTCAAATTTTTGTCTTTTTATGTAACAAGCTCCCTTACTGGCTCAGAAAAAAAAATCATGGGGCATCCCTTCAAAAATAGCGCAGAATGGGAATGGAGACATCACTTTACCTCACTATAAATGCACTTTGATCACTTGCCACTGTCCAATCAAACTCGTTGTCCTTGCCATGTGGAGGTCTCATGTCCACAATGTCACAAAACAAGTCATATTCACGCAAAGGTTATTCGACATGTTAAATTTTCACACATTATTTTCCCAAAAAGATTTTGGTAAAAAAAATCTAGACACAGATAAAGGCAAAGTGAAAATTCCGTATGGAAGGCAAGGGAAATACACCAATTAGTCACCGCACGTTGACCACTGCAAATAAGCCAAGAACTAAAGAAGATTTGAGTATACACAATGTGTTGTTGAATGTTGGCTCTGATGCATCCCATAGTTATTGATGTTTTTCAACAAAATTATGTTATTTTAATTTAATTAAAATGTTTGCATGGAACAAATCTTTATCACAGAACAAGATAGGAATGAAATTCATGATCTAAGGCTGGAAAAAATACAAGTACATGGCGGAAAATCAGGTCTGCGAGCATGCCTGTGCACACTCACTTATTGCCATGTGATTAAGCTTACTCTGACAGCCACTTATTTTCATAAGCGAGTGTAACAAAGTCATGTTATTTGAAATTTCCCTGATTTTTGACTTTACCATATCAATATGCAAAACCCATTGACAGTCACTTTTGCGAAAGGGCATGACATACAGCTGGGTTTATTGTGTTTACGGCAACGTTTACTTCTGCTACACATGGCACTAGAAAGTTGTACATGTTCTCCATGAGGAGTCTTAAAGTTAGTGGGTACCAAAATGATCCTTTCGTTATGCAACACAGTCTCGTACCTCTCATTGGCAAACATCTCATTTGTATGTGGATGTTTATGCCAATCATGCATGTAACATTCTTTCCTATTGTGAGACCCCTTTGGCCACTCCACAATTTTCAGGCGGTGGACACCAAACAGACATACATGAATGCAAGGAACAGTTAAACAGCTCAAATAGTTTAGTACATACTAGTTTCAGTTACACAGTTTGTTTATGCAACACAAATGAAACACATATCAGCTGAATATTTTGCAAAAAAATGATAACTTAACAAACCATTGAAAAAAGGACTCCTTTGTATAAACTCAAGATACACACAAACCATGGTTGTGTAAATTGGCCATGTAAACTGTATAATGGCATGTAGGTTTGTCCTGATTCTTCGAGGTGAAAAAATGTCAAAATTTCGGCATCTCTATTCACTCCTTGTGTACAAGGATGCATGTTATTAGCCCTATGGAATATATTACTGTCAGGCTTTCTACACTTATCACACAACTGAAACAATGAAAGTCCCATATGATCTAAGATTATATTGGCTATAGGCTAGTGCCGATTTATAAAATATGCCACACAGACTTGTTTGCATAAAGATCTTGTCCCATTCCTGCACATGCAAACTTTGTGTAGAGTGCAAAACATTTTCATTTCTGAATTTCTGCATAGGTCAAAACACAGATAATAAATGTTACATCTTATCATGGAACCCCAAAATGTATGGCCCTATGCGTTGGGGTGGAGTGAGGCAGTTGCATACATAAATTGCAAATTGAGTTATTTTCAAGTGTATAGTTTTGGGTTGGGGTCCATGCTGGTCTTGTCCAAGGCATAGTTGGAGGTCTTGCAAATTCAGTTGGCACAGCACTGTCTCTTAACTTTGGGCAGTGTTTTAAAACCTTGCTTTACCATCATAATGTAGGATGGATCTTACTTTTCCTCCACAAAATCATGTGTTGAACGCAGCATCCTGCTCTATGTAGTATTTAAGTCGGCCCAAGTTTTAATTCCAACCACACATATATTAGACAATTAGATACTTATTTATTCAACATGCTGGCAGGTATTACTACACTCACCATCCTCACTGACAGCCAGCGACACAGCACTGCCTGCACTGACCCCTGTGCACCGGATGCCCTCAAGGCCAGGGACAAGTTGAGGCTCCTTGGTCTCCTCGCAATCCTCTCCCAGTCCTAGTCTGCCATACTCTTTGCGACCCACCACGTACACTTTACCTGTGGCACATACATGAACACGAATAGTCCTTGGCCACAAACTTACAGACACATTATTAGAGGACAAGCACCATACCATATTGTACAACAACAAAATTCTTCAATGTGAAAATCTAAGCTCTTTTAACAAAGACGCCAAATGCACTTGATGACTTTTTCAACAAATTAACACATCAGGCATATGTTCATAACTTACATGCATAACTTATCGTGTAAACAAATTGGTGCTATTTGAGAACCTTCTTCAAGAAATTTATGACACTCACAAAAAACAACATCTGACATACCTACTGTATGTACTCACCACTGTCACTGAGAGCGATGGCATGATGTTGACCAATACTGATCTCCCTCCAGCTAGGTTCAACCTTGTAGGACTTACACAGTGCTGGCACAAACTTGTTCTTCATGTCTGCGATGCCTTAAAGGCAGGAAATGAAAACAAACGAGACACATAAGCCTTCAAAATTAAGTGTTTCCTCATTGTGATAATTGTGTTGAATGTCACAGATCTGACAGAAAATTCACACATACTTTACTTGCATCTGGGTAGCGTGCAAAATGGTATGCAATAACTCTACATGTCATATGAACACATACAGAATATCTTCAATATGTACCACAATTCTGCAACATAAGCACTTTTTGCTTATCATTTGACAATAGGACCACATGACACACTACAAACTATATGACACTTTGTCTGCTATATTAATCTACTCAATGATGGAATGCAGTGGCTTCAGGCATTGTGAATGGAACAGGTAGACAAAGTAAGGCTTGCGGACAAATGCCTCCAACCCATCAAGGGCAAGCACACTACATGTAATATGATTTGCAAAGATACTTTCAAAATCTAGTTCTGTTACCTCCACAAATTTAAAAACTTTATATACCAACCACTATTCTCGACATTGTGTCACATTAGATGCTCTTTTTTTTTCACAGTTCAAAATTCCTGGCCAAGATCTATTTAAAACATATACTTACCTAACTGGTAGTAGTTATTCAGTCCCCAGGCATAAATCTCCTTTGTCTTTTCCTCTTGTGCATACGTAGCGTAACTGCCAGCCCAGATGTCTGAGAACCTTGTGGACTTCTTTTTACAGTGTACAATTGCAGGTATTAATAATAATGCTGGAAAGTGGAAAATAATACAGGATTGTAAATAGGACAAAATGTGTTGTGTGGGCACACTTGGGGATAAGCTGAAGTGCCCACTTAGTGGAGGTTTAGTTCCTAGCACTACACAGTAAGGTTCATTCACTTGGAAGGGAAATACAAGGACTAATGTTGGTGCCCACTACACACATAATGAGATACAAAATGCCCTTTTAGGTGCCCACTGCCCACATAAGGCTGACACCCTCTTAGCAGAGAATCCATTAACAAGGGAAATATGAGGAAATAAAAACAGGACCACTGAAAACTGCCCATGGGGACAGGTTTTACTGTACAAATTATCCTTTAACAAATCACATACAAGACACACTACTTAAGTAGCTTTCTGCTTGCAAGTAAAAACATTTTGCCTGCAGATTCAAAACTGATCTTCTGAAAGAAGGTTTTTTCCTCCAGTTTTGTCCTTTTAACATGAACAGTTGATAAGCACAATAATTGTTCATATGTCATATATTTAACCATCAAGTCATAACTATAGATTTTAATTCATACATCATGAATGCAACGAGGCAAGCAGAATTGCATGAGCGTGAAACAGTCATTGTGAAGCAGAAACTCAATCCATCTTACACTGACACCTAACAAAGACTGATCATCTCAAACATCTGATGATGAACATATGACATCAGCAGCACAGTCCCTTGTTGTTTTCTTCAAAATTCTTACCAAGTCCTTTTCTGCCTCCTCTCATAGAGAAACATTCTGCCACTCGTCCGAGTTGGCCTTGGTCACCATTCCCTATAAATTAACAAATCAGGTGAAAACATTTCACTGACATACCACCACTGTTATCTAATTTGTGACCTCTTGTAGATCACTTTGTACAAACTGTCCCTGATGACTCTTCAAGCCATGCTCAATGTCCAACCAGAAAACAACTTAAAAGTTTAATCAGGGTTTTCTTTAACCCCCAAAACGGTGTACAGTACATGTAGTCCCTCCTTTGAAAGACCACCTCCTTTGAGAGACGACAATTGTCAGGTCTTTCTGAGGTACTTTTCATGTTATTTATACCTCCTTTGAGGGACCACCTGCTTTATGTGACCAACTTTTGGATGGCACTACGGATGGTCTCTCAAAGGACGGACTACTGCATATTACCCTTTCAAAACATGAAATACCCCTTCTGCAAAATTCAAACGCTCCCAATTTTCTATATTTTCTTTGTTAAGTTTGCAAAATATAGCTAAATATGTGATTCTCTTTCAGGTTGGGACACTCTGAAAAAAATTCCTGAAAGTAACACTAAATATTACATGTATAACTTGACATGTAAACTCAATATTTTCATTTTTTCTATTTGTACCAGGCATATTCTGTCAACTGGTGATGATCATTCAAAAATTGTGCATTTCAGTTCTTATTCAACCACACAGACGAAAAAACTGCAGTCATCTAAGTTCTGCCATCTGTTGGTAATAAATGGTCAAATATCCTACACCATTTTAATGTAACAGTTAAATGTAATACATACCTAAAGTATATATGAAGCCCTCCTGTGTCAGTATCACAAGATGGTCTGCCCCTGATGCAATTTTGGCCACTATCTGATCTTCCAGAATTGTGATGGGACTGGTGACTATCTTCTTTGATAAGGTTAAACCTATTGTACCATTGGCATCCTATAGAAGAGACAACTTTTTCAATATGTCATGCAAAATAAAATTCTTTGCCAGTTTTCTAGCAGAGCCTTTTTTTCAGAAAAGCTTTTCTTGCAAATATCTGACTTAAAATCGGTTATTTTCTTTCACACTCTAAATCCCTTGATCTGGCTGTATTTTTAATTTTGCTTACAGCACAATACTGTGAAAATAAAATCAGGATCAGGAATCATTTTATTCGATCAATACACACAAATTTGCATTACAATATCATTTGTAGTAATATAAAAAATACATGTTGACCTGGCAGACTTGCACAAAGGTCATATCTGACCGCTACCATGCAAGCCACCCTAAAAGTGTCACAGTGTTGAATCAGTAACAGGCAACGTTTGAAGAATACATCCATAACAGTTAAAATGTGTTTAAAATACTATTACAATATATTCGAACCAGGGTACTTTAAAAGGCTATAAAAAGAAAATAACAAAACAGATCAATTACCAGTATCGCAAACATAACAATTCTGTGTACAACATGCTGTTTCATACTTGTCTATGAAATATCTTTTCACATAGACTGTAAAACCTTGGATACTATGCGTGTTTACTATGTCTGTTATTATTGCTGGTATGTCGTTCAAAATATGGCCCAGTTGATGCCTACTGCAATCTTGTATATATGCACGAGAAGTGCGAATTTTAAACAAGTTGTTTCTGTTTCTTGTGTTATAGTCATGTATGATGGAGCATGAAAATATGGGCAAGTTATGGAAATATGCAGGCAATTTGTCATTTTTAAATCTATAATAAAATTTTAGAAGCTGCAGTTTATATATATCTTGCAGTTTTAGTACCTTCAACTGTTTAAATATAGGTTCTATGTGGGCATTGAAGTTTTTATTGATTATTATACGAATTGACCGTTTTTGAATAGTGAAAGGTCTTTCTAGTTGATGTCCCCATGCAAGAAGGCAGTAGTTAAAATGTGATAAAATTAATGTATTATATAAGATTTAAAGGATTTCCATCGGAAGGATAAAACACAATGAAATAGGATGTCAGTACAGGTTCAATAGGAACTACACCCAAATTGTGAAAACAAAAATTTCAGTATAATTGCTGAAAGGCAAACATCATGAACAACATTACATGTGAAAATAAGTATACTTACAGTATGTTCATTGAGCATGTTTTGACCTGACTAAGATTAAATTTACAAATTTGTTTTTCAATGTTTTACTTGATCTTTTTGTATACTTGGTGTGGGAGCACATGTATCTGAGCTTAACTTTTAAATCACAGCTAAGCCACCACCAGAACATAAACATATTAAATAGGAAATGATCATTAATTGAAACAGGAAATAACAGTAAGTTGTGCCTCTTTATACCTGACTTTTTCCTTCTGATCTTGTTTCGCAGAAAATATTCATAAAACAAACATAAGCAATTTATATTTTCCACAATAAAATGCTGTCAAGATACAAACCCTAAATGTTCCCCAAACATAAACTCTGCCATCATCAGATAAAGCTGCTGTGTGACTATCTCCAGCACTTATCTGCACAATATTGGCTGGGATGTTGACTTTGGCAGGTCTGGTCTCCGAACCCTCTTCTGACGTGTCTCGACCCAATGTCCCTTCATCATTACAACCAAACGTGTAAACCTGGAAACAAGCAGGATTTACTCTTTTTTTTTTTTTGGGGGGGGGGGGGTAAAAATTTATCTGATACACAGCACATAACCCTTATAACTTGCAACATTCGGGCGGAATCTCATCACCACTTCACTCAAGTGCAAGGCATGACATTTTCTGTGTGTATGATGCATGGAAAAGCTGATGACTGAATACAGGCAAGGATGCATGATAGAGAGAGTTCATAAATATCATTTATACTAGGTAAAAAACACTCAAAATATGTCCTCAAGGTTAACACTGCCATTCCCTTCATCCTAAATCTAAGATCTGGCTACAATATTCACTGGGGGAAGTATCAAAGTTCCAATTACTGTTATTCCCAGCCTGAATGTGGTGTGTGGATGGCTATGACCCAGTAAATGGTGTGAAGAACCTCAGCCTCACCAGTTGACCACATACTTTATTTAGCACTTTGATGAAGGGCTGGTTCAGTGCACCTGTGTGTCCCTGTCCCAGGCCAAGGTCATTCTCCCGTGGGAGAAAGGGGTTTTGTAAAAGGGCCTTTAAGAAACAGATCAACTCACAGCAATCAAAGTTAACTTTCAGATGTCCAACGTTCATTTTAAAAAGTTACATTAACCTTTAATGTGCGAATCACAGACCAGTCTTTTTCTCATTCCTGTTAAATATATATAATGGTTAAAGATTCAAATTTCTCATGAAGATACCTTTCATTCAAATACTAGGAGGCCTAGTATAAAACAAAAAGTAGTTTTAGTCAACAGCTTTCCTTGGATTGCTTAGCGAGCATTGTGCATAAAGTGCCCCAAGGAAATCTGTTACCTCAGTCTTAAATCAGCACTTTAAGGGTTAAGCTTTTACTCTTTGAATTAAGAAGACTATATCTGACAGTTTTATAGCTTCTCTTGGTGCAAGTTACCTGTTAATTGCCTACCTATGCCCTCCAAAAAGCTCTTCACTCAGGGCATATTACTGATTTTAGTCTTTCTTTTTCTATGTTCTTAATGCTTAAGTGATGAGAAAATCCAAACAAAAAGAATAATCAAAGGAGCAAGCACACATGAAACCCAGCACATGTATATTTAGTAAACATTAGAGGGAAAGCATCAAGTATAAATCGTGCCCAACTTACCTCTCCTTTCTCTGTCAAACACGCAGTGTGCATTCCCCCAGCACATATTTGCACAACAGCTTCAGCAATGTCTATCTTTGCAGGTTTGGTTCTTTCCAGGATTTCTTCACCCAGACCTAGCTGACCCACATCACCTTCACCCAGGGTCAAGGTCACCCCAGAGATTGATCTGTGAGACCTGTGGGATTCTGACAAACAAAAAAACAAAAAAAAACAAATATATATATATATATATATATATATATATATATATATATATATATATATATATATATATATATATATATACATATATATATAAGGCCTAACAAAATATATAGTTTCTAGTGGCAGAACGGCTTCTTACAATTTTTTTTTTAATCAAATAGGGCGACTAGGATGGTATTGCCTTAATAAACAATGGCCAACATAAACACAAATAGCATATTAGGATGATGTAGCCATCATAAAGCACAGCAAACATCAACAGTGCAATGAAGACAGCAAGGCCTTATTACAAATAGCGAAAAAATTATCTAAAGCGGGAACAAGTAGTCATGCGGGTGAGCAGCTTTTGCCTTTTTAGGGATTTTTCAACAACAACAAAAAAAAAAAAAAAAAGGGGGGGGGGGGGAATAGACCTTAAAAAATCAATGTAGCATTTCATGAGAACTATTCATTTATTTTTTTTTTTGACTTAATATAAACAAATAGTGTGAATTAGATTGTTTTATTTTGGCATTGTTAAATATTCAGCTTATGCATTCCTGACATTTCACTGTAGTTTTAATTTCACTATTTCAGACTGACTTCCTATTGAAACAATGTTAAAATATTATTTCACTGTTTTTTATTCTGAATTTGTGTCATCAGTAAAATTAGGAATGCTGCGAAATTAAAGCAAACAGTACACACACACATATATATATATATATATATATATATATATATATATATGTGTGTGTGTGTGTGTGTGTGTGTGCTTCAGCACTTAGATGTAAAACTGATATTTTTGGAACTTAACTTTACTTTGTAAATGTACCTAGCTGTTAATCAACTTATTACTTGCTTCAACATTAACTTACGTTTTTTTCTCTTTTCCCTTCGTTCTTGTAGCTGGGCAGCTAGGTCTTCAGGCTGAAGGGTCCTCTTTCTGCCTCGCTTGCCCTTGGTTTCTCCTGTTGCACCAGACATCTTTTATTTAACTTCCTGTGCCCGTTTCTGTAAAATTAAGTATTTGAATCAAATGAATGTAGAATGGCAGCAAGTAAAGTTTACATATCAATGTTCTTTAAAAGGCTGGGGGCTTCTTTATTATTATACTTTCAATTTTTTGCTCATTTTTTTTTGGGGGGGGGGAGAGAGAGAGGTAAGGAGGAATATTAATACAGTAACACGACCATCCCCTTAGATCCAAAAAACAGGTGGTCTTTCCATGGGCATGGGGAACAAATAGCATGGAGAGTCAGCACTGCTCAAGGACTTAAAGATCCTCATGCTCTATCAATAGAAAGGTCTCTTAAATGGAGAGACTTCTCTACTTGAAACATGTACAACAAATATAATCTGTGTTGATACAAACTTAACATTGACATTGTTTATAGACATTTGTAGGACTTTTGATGAATATTCTTTAAATGGCCAAACAGGAATTTAAAACAATGAAAGATGCAAATCAATGGCCTTCAGTGAAAAAAATTTGGTCTCTGTAAAGTAAGTATTCCTGGAGATATAGCGTGGCAAGGCCATTTTTCTTCAATGCAGCACTGTGACCTAAATATGTGACCCAGTGACCTAGTTTTTACTTGGTGTCTAAGGCATCTTTAGGACCAACTGTCATATATCTTTGGTGAAGCTAAAATGAGTTTTTTAATATTTGAAGATATAATGGTATGGCCATTTCTCTTTAATTCAACAATGTGACTTAAATATGTAACCCAGTCACTTAGTTTTCAATAGGCATTTGGGGGCATTGTCAGGTTCATTTGTCATAAATAATTGACGAAGCTACATTCAATATTTTTGTACATATTCTGTTAACGATGTTTTTTTTTTGCAATGTAATACCGTAACCTAAAAATGAGACCTAGTGACCTACTTTTCAATAGGCAACTGAAGCACCTCAATTACACCGTTTATGAAAATTTGGTCTCTGTAAAGTGAGTATTTTTGGAGATATGGTGTTAACAAGGCATGGACGGATGGACGCGTAGGTGACGACAATACCCCTCCAGCCTTGTGGGCGGAGAGGTAAAAAGTAGTCTTAGTCAACAGCTTTCCTCCGGGCACTTTGTCAGCAAAAAAATCAGCACTTTAAGGGTTAAGTCAATGTTTGCAACTGAACTACATCATGGATAACAGAAAACTGGATAATGCTGGAAGAGGTGCATGATTTTTTCAAAGCACATCTTCTAGTGTAACACCTTACATAAATAATTCTCCATGTTTTATAACCCCCCCCCCTTAACAAAATCATACAATTTGGTTTCACCAGTATATTAAGAGTCATTACATATGAAGACTTACTGTACTAAAAGTTCTACAATACATACTTATGCTGTTAAGTGTGTCTTTACTCTTTATAATGTGTACTCTGTTTCTAACGACCAGGTGTCACTGGTTTACTGGTGTTCCCAGCAGTGGCAGCACTTATGTAGTTCCTACAAAGTCTGGAGAGAGAGAGAGATTGTGTGTGTATTGGCCAAGTTGAATTGTCATGGTATATCCACTGTGGTGTGGGTGGCCATGAAATATGATGAAGATGCATGCTTTATCCAGTGGACTGGCACATGTGTGTTTTCCCAAGCACCATGTAAATTGTGTGATAATAAAAGTTTGTCTACATAGCAGTATTTGTAGCATCTTGCAACAGAAAGTAACTAAAGGGTGTAGCAGAATGTTGCTTATTCACTGATTCTGCTATGTGTGTACTTGTATTCCCATTTGTATATTCACTCAGTGTTAATTACACATATATTGACATATCCAGCAATCATTCTGCTGTCACAATTTCTAATTAAACACAAAAACAAAACTGGAAGATTAAAAGAAAGTCGTTAATTATACATGACATATCTAACAATAATTATTTTGCTTCCACCACTTCTAATTACAAGGAATGAGAAGTGCTGCTATCACCAGGTGGCTAATTGTATGATAATTATATATGCATGGGGCAGGCTAGTACACCTAATCTCTGGTCAGCTTGAGAAGCAGGTAACACCTTAAGCAATGATATGTACATTGGTCAGAAGGCCTGGCTCACAGAGTTCAAAGAAAAGCTATTTATCACATGACCATTGTGGAATGACATCACAGCTAAACAACCCAACCAGGAAGTAAAAAGAGGCCCACTTTTCCCACCCAGTTTAGAAACATAAAAACACAACTAAATGATAAAAAGAAAGCACCTGAAAAAATAACAAATTCAGCTGCCACCATCACTCGTCAATTCTTGGGATAAAAAAAAACAAAACAAAAATTGATACTAATTATCAATATCCCAAATACAAAGAGATTTTCCTATCTTTAAACATAAACATTGTGATTAACGTTCAGTTGTTATTTGAGCAATTCAATAGAGAACACATATACTGCTCTTACTGTTACATATGCCTGTGTTTTGCTCAAAGCTGCGGACTCATTTCTAACTTGAAAACAGCAACCAAGTATAGGATTTGACAATATTCGCAACTTTTTCTCATTTTAGCATGACTTCTCATCATAATCTTAATATAATTGCCTCTTATTAAAGTCGTCTGAGTTGTGTTTCTTCTTCTACATGCACTCAAAATTGGAATGCAGCATATGTCGAACTTGGTCTGTTCAGTGGGCAATATACAGTAAGACATTCACAATTTTCTTATTTCTCATTAACACCTCCCATATACAGACCTGCCAATTTTCAACCCAAAAAAGTAAAAGATGACCCCAAAAAGTCTACAATTGTCAGAGAAAGTGTAAAATTGTCCTTTTATGTTTTATGTTGGTCATTTGCAACTGAAGATGAGTTTTTCTTGGACATTTCCACCCAGTAATTACAGCTGAATCATCCACAAAAGCTAAAAAATACAGATTGGATGATAATATCACCACAGTGCAAAGGTCACTGAGAACTAGTTACCCCCGGTCCATTATGATTTAACTGAAGTCAACAGCCAAAACACCACCACCCCTTTTGATACATATGGCACTTGCACATAACTACCTCCATTGAATCATTCTTTTAAAAATGGGGATTCGGTTGAGTGGACATGTTCGTTTCCCATTTCAGCTAGGCGACTGGTACCAAAAGTTGCAGGTTCGAGTCCCACTCATTCCAAACATAAAATATATGCTAGACCTATCTTGTCAATCAGTTTTTCCATCCAAAATGTACATGCTCCATTACCAAGCAAATTCAACAACTATGTCAAAAGTATCAACAATACACCATAATCCAGATGGCATGCAGCCATGGCACTGTGCAAATGGATAATATATAACCTCAATGTCGCACAAATAAGCAAATAACTGTACACCATGAATATAGCCAGCTATATAAGTTTATAACCTGTAGCATGAAAACAGACTGCCATTCTGTTATCACAGTATCATGAAAATTGACGGACAGTTTGCTGTCACAGTAGACTCAAAATAAAGGCATCATAAAAATAAAAGGTGATAGCATGCATTCGCCTATCATGGACTATACAATGCAAATAACCATAGTGGATACATAGCTTACAGCATGTGATGACAGCAATAATTGTCTATCTAGTTAAGGGGAAACCTTGGAGAGGGAACC